>JAJOOR010029579.1:0-22376 GCA_036250505.1 Solanum acaule
TATATATTATAAGATAAATTTAATTAATTTACCAAGTATATAATTCATCATTAGTTTGTGCTAATTATAACAGAAGAAAATCAAAAGTTCAACGATTGCAAGCTTCCATAGTAAGTATTTATTGAAGCAATTATTTAGCATTTAATATAATGTTATGAATATAATTCATCTGAAAAATTTGATACCTTCGCACGGTAGGACTAACTGAGGTACACTTAATGGTCATGTTAACTGTTGCAAAACTTTTGATTTCCTTTTGTCATCTAATAGGATATCATCTAAATGTACAAATATTCATTGCATCTATATTAATTCATGTCATAGATTGTGAGTTCTCCATTTTTAGAATATTAATATTATTATTATAAATATATTATGATATTATTAGGACATTTTTGTAATTCAACTTTTGACATAGAGGCTTCCCACTTATAATATAATATGATATATGATATGATAATATGATTTGCTGAGAGAACTTAGGTCTTTGATATAATTAATTTTAATGAATTTTAAGTCTAACTCAGCTCTTTCACTACCTTCAATCATCATTATGTCTCACATTAGTGCTCCTGAGTCCTGGAAAAGAAATAGGATCATTTTAAGCCTAAGTTCAAAAATAGTGGACTATTTTGAGCCTTTTCTCGGATGTTGAGGAATAGTTAAGGAGAGATTAGAGAAATTGAGGCTTATTTGAGAAAGGTGGAGACATTGTTTGTTGATGTTAATAAAAAAAGACGTATTGGATGAATATACGGAATGTTGAAGTTTCTAGGGATATTTGACGTCTAGCTAAGGACGTGAACTTTTCATGGACATGTGATGATAGACCAAAGAGGAAACACATTATTTTGGTACTTGTCCTAATTTCATGCGAAATGGCTTATGTTAGTCAAATATAGTGATCTAGGACTAGTTTTAGACGAAATTGAAGAAAACCCTAAATTCAATAAATAAACTTTTAAAAATCCATCTAATTGTGCTTTAATAAACAGTGCCTCATGGACTCTTTATATTATAAAGAATTTCTTCATTGACCAAACAAAAGAATGTAAAATATAATCTGATTTTGACGGATAAAAATTGTTTGTTGAACCTATAAAACTGCCTTCAATTTCAACACTACATGAACATTACCAATGAATTATTTTCATGCATCATCACAAAAGTTTAAAGGTGATAGACAAAGTGCTTAGGAAAGTGAGTGTAGGTTTATATCGTCAACATAAACAACAAGTAGAGCAATCCCCGATGTTGTTTTCTTTATAGAAACATAGAGGTAAGCAAAGTCACTATTATATTCTTTGTCAATAAATATTCACTAAGGTGATTAAGTCACATCCACCTTATTTGATGTTCTCCATAAGGATCATGAACAAGTTTACAGAAACTTATAAATTCTTTAAGTAGTTTGAATCCTTCGGGAATTACCATATAGATTTTGTCAAGTGACAATATCCAGTATTATATGTGTGTGAAATCCTCTGATGTGTGGATTGTTGTGTTGGAAAGCTATATGTACAGCGGAAGTATACCATAATCATACAACTTACATGAATAATAGACAACACATTATTTATGCTAGAACAAGTATAAATTGAAATTTGAACCTAAGAGATGACAATGGAAGCTACTTCCTATTAAACAACTTCTAGGCCGGAGGATGGTGACGAGGAAGCAATAGAGGAGGACGATTTGAACGTGTCAAAGGAGGATGTCGTAGAGGAGGTGGTGGTTAGAAAGGAGCAAAACTATGGTGCTGGAGTTGGACAAAAAGAGAATGTCAAAGTTGGGGAAACTAAGGTAATTATATATTTGTGATGCGATAAGTTATCTCATATACATGGTGGGATAATTTATCCCTTCAACGGAATGACCCCTAAGTATGTTGTTGTACTCTTTGGATGAATACGTAATTGATAGTAGTCTAATAAAATAAAAGCATCTATGTCATTGTTGTTGTTCAATACTTTTTTGCCCTTTTTATAGCAAAGAAATCTCTGAGGTCAATGGCGCAGAGTTACAAACTTATCAGATAAAGGGTCCACCCTCTAACCTTCATCATTTCCTTTTCATTTTTTATTTATGACAAGGGAACCATGATCACTACTCTTCTTAGGGTTCACAGAGTAAAACTAGCACACATACCACATAGGAGAGATAAATCACACTAGTCAATCCTTGATAAGAAAGCATATAGGAAGATTTCAAACCTGACACTCCCAATGAGAGATCCCCTTCAATTCTACGAATATGTAGTAGTAGTGTATAACCATTGAAAAAAGAAAAGAAAAAAACACGTAGAGGTTACAATCGACAAAAGGAAATTACCTCTACTTGTTTTTTTCTTTTCTTTTTTCAATGATTATACACTACTACAACATATTCGTAGAATTGCAAGGGATCTCTCATTGGGAGTCTAAGGTTTGAAGTCTTCCTATATGCTTTCTCATCGGGGATTGTCTAGTGTGGTTTATCTCTCCTATGTGGTTTGTTGACTAGTTTTACTCTATCAACCCTAAGAAGAGTAGTGATTGTGGGTTCCCTTGTCATAAATTAAAAAAGAAAAGGAAATGATGAAGGTTATAGGGTGGACCCTTTATCTGATAAGTTTGTAACTCTGCGCCATTGACCTGAGAGATTTCTTTGCTATAAAAAGGGTTAAAAAAAATAGTGAACAACAATAATGACATAGATGCTTTTATATTATTAGACCACTATCAATTCTTTATTCATCGAAAGAGTACAACAACATACTTAGGGGTCATTCCGTTGGAGGGATAAGTTATCCCACCATGTATATGAGATAACTTATCGCATCACTATGGTATAATGGTGGGATAAATAATCTCATTGATACCTCAAACCAAATGAAGGATTAAATAATCCTACATTTTATCTAGGATTATTATATTTTATGCCTCACATCAGATGACTCCTTAGTGTGATCTTAGTAGTGGTGACTGAGGAGGGGCGTAGCCATATACAATGAAGGGTAGCCATTTACTCCATATTGAAGAATTATAGTGCATATGTAAAAAATAATACGAAATATATAAGTTATAAATTATTTTTCATGTGAATATACTAATTTTCGGTACTGAGGGTACGATGTATGCAGTCCTTACCCACCTTTGTGGGGTAAATAGACCTCGGCTAATATTTGTGCTATACTCAATTTTTTTTTTTTTGTAGCACCTTTAGATTCTACAGTTCAAATAGGAAATACAAATGGAGGTGACTAGCAGGAAGAGGTTTACCAAAAGGTATTGTTTGCAATAGTATTTTTTTCTGCACAACATTTTGAAAATTGTGGAAATTTGACATGTGTATTTTGATAAACTAGCTGGTTATAACATTATAAGAAATAGTTGAATATTTTGAAGTATTTCCTATGATTATAGAGTAACAGAGGAGGTTTACCATACCAAGTGTTTAGTTCAATTAATGGCCGTACCCCTCCCTGTAAGGTGTTAGAAACTGGTATATTGTTAATTGAGGAGCACTACTGCAACTACTTCTCAATCTCAAGCAAGTCGAGGTTGCCTATATAATCTTCATTCTAGATGATTCTCTGTTTAAGCTTGTCTTGTTTCAATATTGTCAACAAAAAAAAAAGTTTTAGAAGCAATGGAATAATTGAGAAGTGAAGTATTATTTGATAATTAACTAAATATAGAAAATTAGTTGTTGAATGTTATGATTGCATTATCTAAAAGTTCATGAGGTAATATGTATATAAGTTCGTGTCATAGTCTTCGTGGCATGTCACCAACTTGCTTTAGTTCCTGGCAACTAAAATCTTTGATTGCTACTTTGAGGGATAAACCTATTGGTGCAAGAAGTATATATCTGAATATATGGCTATAAAAAGATGCTCTTTGTGAAAAGTCATTGGTTCATCTATATTTGCTAGTATACTTTTTCTATTTCTTTTGTTTTATTTTTTATAATAGAGAATTCAATTCTTCTGTCTTTGAAACTTGGTGGATAACTGGTCTGCCCCTCTATCCTTCTCTACGTACATCCCCGGCTTGGTTTACTAGCTAGGTCGTATAAGTTGGAATATTGTGACTTCACAAAGAATAAACATATAGCACTAACATGCTTTGTAGACTCCATTTTATCATTTTTCATTTGTGAAGCCAACTACATTGTTATTATTTCATTGTTTTACTTCATTGATGGTAAAGGTGAAAAGTGGGGGGAAATGATGATTGACATTAAACTGTATTATATCATCCAACCTAACTTTAAAAAAGTAAAGTCTAATTACAGAAGTTGTATTCTTATGTGAGCACCAAGAAGATGAAGGAAGAAAAACTCAGTTACTTATTTTAACATTTACATGTAAATCAGTTGTAGTCTTCCTCATCTGCTTCTCTTTTAACCTTTTTATCTGGAAGGTTCTTTTATGAGGATTTTCTAGTTTGTTATCTACTGCATCATAAGTTGATTTTATTATCAACTTACTGAAGGGAATGCATTCTTGTAAGGCAGATAAACTCTATGAAGGTAATGTATTTTGCAATGCTCAATGGTCTATACCAGAAAATTGGTTATGAACTGCAACATGTATGTCAACAACATCCATCTAAGTGCTTACTTATAGTTCAGAATTTTGGTCGACTCCCTTGAAAGTTTTGTCAGCATGCACCGATGTATATTAGTTATTGGAAACTCCTCTTATCTCTTTGCATGTTTTTCACACCTATTATAGATCATTCTTACATATATTCTCTGGCATTTATATTTGATAAAAAACAACTTGATTTTCCCAATGTAATCCTAGAATATTATCTAGC
Source organism: Solanum acaule (assembly GCA_036250505.1). Taxonomy (NCBI): domain Eukaryota; kingdom Viridiplantae; phylum Streptophyta; class Magnoliopsida; order Solanales; family Solanaceae; genus Solanum; species Solanum acaule. The sequence goes on from JAJOOR010029579.1 coordinate 4,806, forward strand.
TGGGAAATGATGCAGAAAGCTCAAAACTCTAAAGTCACATTTTTGCATCTTTGGTTGATTTTATGTTATGGTGAGAAACAGTATTCTCATAGGAATATGTTGTAGTGTAGTTAACTCCCTTTCATTTCTAGTATCTGCATCATTTGTTTGTGTTGAATCACTGTGAATGATTGTGGAGTTGAGGTGGTGGTGGACACCATAAAAGGAGTTATTTTCACATATCTAAGTAGACAGTACAGTGTAGATGTCATTTTTATTTTAGTTTGTTTTCCTTTCGGGGAAGGAATTATGGCCTCCCAAGTTCGTCAGGCAAGGTCTTGATTTATCTGAATTTAAAATGCACTTGAGTCAACATTCTTCTGAATTGTGGGAACCTTGTAAGCTATGTTATTTGTCTCTTTTTGCCATATTTAATTTTCCTCCCTTTTTCTTTACCATGGGAGGTACTTGAAGCTGAATTTCAAAAGTTTGCATAGGGAAAGAAACATGACAGTGACTAAACTGATTTTCGTTTCAAGCAAGACTCTCTTCATGAATGTCGTACAAATGAGAAAATTGAAAAGCTCAAGACATTCAAGATATCATTGGAATGATTTTTTGTTTTCTTGCGGCTTAACAAGCATGATATTAAACCAGCTCACAAGGAGAAACTGCTTTCTGTTGAGAAGCCCATAAATTTCTTTCTTAGTCCCTAGAAGCCATGACATCCTACTTCTTCTCAAGTGTAGGAGCAACTGCCTCAGTCTTCTATTCAACTTCAGCAACCACAATCGCTTGATGGTCAACCTAATCCATCGATGCAACCCGTACAGGGCCTCATGGAAGGTAATGTGACAAAACAGTTTGACCAACTTGCAACATAATTGTCTGGAAATTCACTATTACTTCTACTTCATATACATAGAATTCAAGGGTATTCCCAATGGGGGTCTCAGGATTAAAATGTTCCTCTATTCTTTCTCAATTGGGCTTGTTGCACAGGGAATATTTTGTGCAGTTTACCTCTCATATGTGGTTTGTTGACGAGGTTTACTTTGTGCGAACCCTAAGCATAGCGAATGTGGGTTCCTTGGTAATCAATAAGTTTTAAAAAATGATGAAGCCCAATAGGTCTTGGTCTAGTGGTAAGAGTGAATTTATCACGTATGGGTTAGAGGGGTGTCAGAGATTCAAACATGTTATAGTCTAAAGCCGTTATTTAAGTGAGTGGAGAAGGGTAGAGCGTGGACCCATTATGAGTTGAGTTTCTAACTCTGCACCATTCTCCTCGGGATTTCTTGGCTATAAAAGGGTAAAAAATAATGAACAACAACATACTTAGTATAATCCCACTGGTGGGGTTTGGGGAGGGTAAGATGTTTGCATACCTTACCCTACCTTTGTGGGGTAGATATACCACTCAAAGGAAGTGTATTAATTGGTAAAATTAATTGAAATTACAATATTATCAACCACAAAGTGAACTTATGAATGGTAATCAAAATTTCGTGTTGGCGGTTTATAATTTTTAATTGTCTAGATTATGTAACACATTAAAAATCAGAACTAAGATTGAACAAGAGAGAAGGGCAAACCAATGAGGGTGTCCACGGGCCGTGAAGAGGACCACGACCTGTCACCCTGTTCATGGTTGTGCACCCAGTAAAAGGTGAAAGACCACGTACCACTAAACGGCCCGTGGAGCTCCACACGGTCCGTGAAGTGGTCAGTGAGGGGGACACAGAGCCACATTGGCTACTGTGAAGGACCACGTACAACTAGATGGTCCATGGAGTTTCACACAAGCCGTGAAGTGGCTCGTAAAAGTGGCTTGACAGACTTTGAAGTTTGGGTCAACTTCAAATGATCATATCATTCAGCACAAAATGATATAGGTGGCCCACGACTTATCAAATTAAATGTTTTTGAGTCCTTTTTCCAATGCCACCAAGTTTGCCTAATTTCGAGCCAGAGTAAAAAGTTATGCTCATTTTAGTGAACCCCTGTTGGGCAGAGCATCTTCATGACCCACTTGATGGGTCGTGGTGCTCTAAACGACCCATGAAGCCTCTCCTGAAGTCACATAGTCAACTTTTAAATGAGGTTTCACCCCCTCAAAATCAGTGATTAAGCACCATAGACATCTAAACGGTTCGTGAAGCTCCACATAGACCATGGAGTCATCCGTGAAGAGGACTTGTCAGACTTAGAGTTTAGGGTGAACTTTGAACGACCATATCTTTCAGGAAAAAATGAACTATGTGACCCATGCCTAACAAATTAAAGATCTCTTATACCTCTTTCCAACGCCACCAAGTTTGCCTATTTCCAAGCCCAGAGTCAAAAGTGATGCCCATTTTAGTGAAGTGTTTTCGGGCAAGGCATCTACACGAGCTGCTAGATGGGCCTTGGTCATCATGACGGCCTGTGAAGTCTATCTTGAAGTCACTTTGGCAACATTTAAGTCAGGGTCACATTGGTCATTTACCCTATGCATTGGACACTTAAACTATGTCGTTTGATGCCTAAACTACATCGTTTTACTCAATCTAAGCCTAATAATCTAGTCAGACAATACCCAAAACCCTTATTCTCCAAAAATAGCACAACTTAGAGAGAAAAGAAGAGGAAAAGTCGACCGCTTCTCCTAAGAACAAGAAGGATTATTCTTCAAAGTTCAACCCCAAAATCCAAAGGATCTCCATAGATTTCGTCACCAGGTATGTGGGAATTCACTAATGGGTTCCTTTCACGCATTAGGTCCCTAGAATTCAATTAGTATCTTCAATTCTAATGAACTGTTCAGACATTGGTTATCTAGATTTTCAAGATTTATTGTAAATTCGATTATTATGGTTCCTTTAATATAAATACCATGTTTCTTGATAAAGTAGTATAATTCCTTGCATGGAACTCTAAACCCTAGCTTGTGTAAATTTATCCTAGATCATGAATTACATTTGCTAGGCAATTCAAACAGAAATTCATGCTTAAGATTTCGAATGCTATATTCTCAATATATAAATGTTGCATTCTCAGTAGCATGTCAGTTTTTGAGCTATTCATTTTTAGGGAATTTTAGCTTCATGAATATTCAGATGAGAGTAGACTTAGCATTGAGTTGAACTAGGGTTCAGCGTACCCTGAAAGTCCCAGAACTATGTAACACCTTACATTAAAAAGATGGAAATCTTAGGTTGTTAGAAAGTCTGGTGCCAGCACTGACAACACAATCCACGGGCTGTAGGTGGGTGTCGTGGTTGGTGAGATAAGTTCTCCAGTAATGTAAAGTCCTAGTAGCTTATGACGGTGCCCAACGACGGTCTATTGATTGACCCACAGACCGTAGATGGGGTCACGTCATTGGGGTCTAGACCGTAGATGGTTGGACTAATGGACCGTAGGTGAGGGTCAACATCTATTTAGAGGAAAATGGTTGTTGGGTCAACTTCAAATGGTTATATGTTTTAGCACAATATGAATTAGGTGACCCATGGCCTATCAAATTAGAGATAATTGATTCCTCTTTGCAATGCCATCGAGTTTCCTAAAATCCAAGCTCGAAGTAAGAAGTTTTACTCGTTTTAGTGAAGCCTTGTCTGGCAGATCATGAACCATTGCCCAGTTGACAGGCAGTAGCTCAAACGACAGCCCGTTAGTCCCATAATAGATGGCCTTCGTTAGCTTTTATGTTAGTGTCATTTTTTGTCATTTCCCTATGCGTTAGGGCACTGAAACTACATCGTTTGATGCCTATACTACGTCGTTTACTTAATATAAGCCTGATAACCAAGTCAGTCATACCTAGAACCCTCATTCTCCAAAAATCATCCAAATTAGAACGAAAAGAGGACAAAGAGGTGCCAGTTTCTTTAAAGAACAAACAACAGTGTTCTTCCAGTTTCAACCCCAAAATCCCAAGGATTGCTCCATAGATTTCGTCACCAGGTATGTGGGATTTCACTAGTGGGTTCCTTTCATACACTAGATCCCTAGATTTCAGTCAGTTCCTTGATTCCACATAACTTGTTTAGAGCTAGGGTTTCTAAAACCCTGAAAATTCGTTGGGATTTTAGTTGTTGTAGTATCCTTAATTGAAAAAGCATGTTTTCTTGGAAAGTTGCTTAATTGCTTGTATAAAACTCAGAACCCTAGTTTGTGTAATTTAGCTTAGTTTTTGAATTATAATTGCTAGGTCAGTTAAACAAAAAATCATGCTCCAGATTTCGAATGTCACATTCTTAGTATATAAATGTTGCCTTCTCAGTTAGCATGTCAGTATTTTGAGCTATTTAGTATTTCTTACATTTTAGCTTCAGATATATTCAGTTGGAAGTAGACTTAGCATCGAGTTGGACTAGGCTTCAGCGTACCCTCATAGTCCCATAACTATGTGCCCACGTAGGATTATATGTCCCCTCTGTTGGGCATCAGTATTAGTGATCACACCACAATTATGCTTTATACCCCTGGCAAGGTATATTGGGTCCTCTCGATGAGGCGTATACATCGGACTCCATGTTAAGGTCACGTGGTTTATGTCGGTTAATAGTATCTCCCACAGTCGGACTCTTAGTGCATTGACCACATTTTTTTTCCAGCATTAACTTTAGTAATCAGTTCAATATGTTATCTTCATGATTAGTATTTGGTTATTGCATTCAGGTTAGTTTTTCGGTTATATTTCAGTAACTATATCTTTGATCAGATTACATCATTTCTCAGTTATGTATTATTCAGCTTATATATCTTTTATTCAACTTAGTATCTATATCCTGCATGCTCAGTATATTCCAAATACTGACACATACTTTGCGCTACATCATTTTATGATGTAGATTCAGACACTCAACATCCAGATCATGCTTAGATCGAATCTCGGTTCAACCTCAATAGCTTCAGTAGTGAGTCCTCATACTTCGGAGACAATAGGCATGATCTCCATTTTGTCTTTACTTTCAGTTGTAAGTTTTATTAGAGTTAGCTGGGGGCATTTCCCAGTAACTCAACTCAGTTAGAGGCTTTTAAGACATAGTAGTAGATTCAACTTCAGTTGTTAAATGGTTATTTCAATCTTCAATAAAACCCTTATGTTATTTTATAATATTATTTAGACTAGTTGGGCTTGTTCCTCTTCAGATATCAATTGATTTAGCTTCTGCTTAGTTCACTTCACTTAGCTATTTTTAGTATGTTCATGATATGCCAGATTCAGGGTTAGCTTAGGGACACTCGTTATCATAGGTCTCGTGTTACGTCAAGGGGGTAGCCTCTGGTCATGACAAACTTGGTATCAGAGCATTAGGTTCAAGAGTCCTAGGATGTGTGAAAGCTGCACTAAGTAGAGTCTCTTTCATGGGTGTGAAGCGTGCCACATCTATGAGTGAGAGGCTACAAAGTGTTTTAAGAAAATCTTCACTTCCTTTGCTATTCATATTGTGCATGAGATATGACTCAACTTCTCATTTCTAAATCAGTTGTTATGCGTTTCAGATCATGCCTCCTCGTAAAGCTAGCACATGGAATGCTAATACATGCAATGCTAACACTATTCCTCCATTCTGAACTATGAGGTTTTGAATGCAGAACTTCAGAATGCAATCCAGCTCTTGGCTCAAATTGTAGCCAATCAGAACAATTAGAAGGCCCAGTTCCTGCAAACACGAATGGTGAATCAACTGCAGCTAGGGTTTGAGACTTTGTTCGTATGAATCCACAAGATTTTCCAGGGTCAGGTTGGTGAGGACCCATAAAACTTCATTGATGAGGTTAAGAAGATTCTTGGAGTAATTCAAGTGACTGGAACTGAGAGTGTTGAGCTAACATCCTATCAACTTAAGGATGTAGCTCATATTTGGTTTGCTCAATGGAAAGACAACAGGGGTGCAGGTGCAGCTCCTGTGACATGGGATTGTTTTACTAGAGCATTTATGGACAGGTTCTTCCCAAGTGAGTTGAGAGAAGCTAAGGCACAAGAGGTTATGAACTTGAAGCATGGCTCAATGTCAGTCCAAGAATATGGACTGAAGTTCACTCAGCTCTTCGGGTATGCTCCACATACGGTTATTTATTCAAGGGCACAAAAATGAGCAAGTTCTTATTTGGAGTATCTGATTTAGTAATGAACGAGTGTATGAATGTTATGTTGCTAAGGGATATGGATATCTCCAGACTCATAAATCATGCTCAGTAGGTTGAGAGAGATAAGCTTAGGGAAATTGCTAAGGATAACAAAAAGGCTAGAATAGGAAATTATGAATACTCACAAGAAAAAGTCAGGCGGTGGGAATCACTCACAGTTGCAGCAAAGGACTACGACCCCAACACCATTATCAGCTAGTGCTCAATTCCTCAGGTTTCGACAGGATCAGAAAGTGAGGGCATTAGGCTCTAAATCTCAGGGTATTACTTCAGCTAACATGACTTCCCCAACTTTTCCAAAGTGTGGTAAGAACCATCCGGGCGAGGGTCTTGTAGACAGGGAAGGATGTTTTGGGTGTTGTTAGTCTGGCCATAAGTTGAAGGACTGCCCTTCTTCTAGGCAGGGGCAAGGATGTAACAATAATAGGGCTCAGTCTAAAGCTCCAGCAGCACCAACAGGTAGGCCAACTTAGCAGGGTGCTTCATCTAGTATAGGTGGCAGTCAATGCCAGAACCGGTTGTATGCTCTTCAAGCTCGCTAGGACCAGGAAGATTCTCTTGATATGGACACTGGTACGTTACAGACCTTTCATTTAGATGTCTATGCAATGTTAGATACAGGGACTACACTGTCGTTTGTAACTCCTTATATAGCAGTAAACTTCAGTGTCAGTCCTAAAACTCTCTCTGAACCCTTGTCAGTCTCTACTCTAGTTTGTCACGGAGTTATAGCTAGGCGGGTATACATAAATTCTCCTGTCACAATTTCTCAGAAAGTCACCTAGTAGACCTTGTAGAGATAGAAATGGTAGATTTTGATATCATTCTAGGCATGGATTAGTTACATTCGTGTTACGCCTTTGTCGATTGTATAACTAGGGTAGTTCAATTTCAGTTTCCAAACGAGCCAGTCTTAGAGTGGAATAGTAGTAGTTCATTGCCTATAGGTTGATTTATCTTATATGTTAAGGCTAGGAAAATGATCTCCAAAGGGTATATCTACCATCTCATTTCGTTTAAGGACTCAAACTCCAAAACCCCAACTCTTGAGTTGGTCCCAATAGTAAATGAGTTTCCAGAAGTGTTTCCAGAAGATCTTTTTGGAGTTCCTCCCGAAAGGGAAATCAACTTCGGAATAGATCTCCACCCAGATACCCAGCCTATTTTGATTCCTCTTTACAGAATGGTTCAAGCGGAGCTGAAGGAATTGAAAGAATATTTGAAAGACCTTCTAGGTAAGAGCTTCATCAGACCTAGCATCTCTTCATGGGGTGCTGCAATGTTGTTCGTGCGAAAGAAAGATGGTTCTCTCAGAATGTGCATTCACTATTGTCAGTTGAACAAAGTCACAATCAAGAATAAATATCCCATCCCAAGGATTGGTGACTTGTTTGACCAACTTCAGAGTGCTAGTTGCTTTTCTAAGATAGACCTTAGATCCGACTATCATCATCTTAGAGTTAAAGATAGTGTCATTCCCCAGATAGCCTTTAAGACTCGTTATGGTCATTATAAATTTGTAGTTATGTCTTTTGGATTGACAAATTCTCTTGCAGCTTTCATGTACTTAATTAACGGGGTGTTCAAAACAATATTAGGACTTTTTCATTATCATCTTTATTGATGATATCATCATTTATTCTCGGAGTGAGGAGGAGCGTGCGACTCATCTAAGAGTTGTTCTGCAAACACTCAAAGATCGCCAGTTATTCGCTAAGTTCCGCAAATGTGAATTCTGGTTAGAGTCTGTCGCTTTCCTTGGTCATGTGGTATCGAACGAAGGGATCTAAGTGGATTCTCACAATATTAAGGTAGTACAATACTGGCCCAGACCTAACTCTCCAATAGATATTAGGAGTTTCTTGAGTTTGGTCGATTATTACAGGTGGTTTATTGACAGATTTTTATCCATAGCTTCCTCTTTGACCAAGTTGACTCAGAAGAAGGTCAAATTTCAGTGGTCAGACGAGTGTGAAAAAAGCTTCTCAAAATTGAAGGCTAGGTTGACTACGACTCGGATCTTGACTCTACCAAATGATTCAGACGGTTATGTGATTTATTGTGATGCCTCCAGGGTCTCCTAGGTTTTGTGTTGATGGAGCGAGGTAAGGTCATAGCTTATGATTCTAGACAACTTAAGGTCAATCAGAAGAACTAGCCAACTCATGACCTCGATCTTGTGGCCGTAGTATTTTCCCTAAAGATTTGGAGACACTACTTGTATTGTCACGCCTCGAGGCTAACCCCTGGACACAGACATGGGACCTAGGATCATGAACCCTAAGATAACCCTGCTGGCATATTATAAGCATACTAAAGAAAATTGAATCAATAAATGTTGTGCAGAAGCTAATAACTAAGATAAACTGAAATGATGGTGAATACCCGTTCTAAGTCTGAATATATATAAAACTGAGAAGAGTTTGAGATACTGAAATAAAACTCAAATGCTAGAACTGAAACTAATTATGTCTGAAATTAGCCTCTAAACTGACTAGAAATGCTGGGAAATTGCCCCAGCTAAATCTAGCAAAATCTGAAAACTAAAGACCAAAATGGAAAGATAACATGTCAAGTGTCCTCAAAGAATGAGGACTTACCACTGATGTTGCTGAATTCAAGATCGAGAACTGATCTATGTGTGATCTGACTGCTGAGGACCTGAACCTACATCACGAGAAGATGTAGCACAGAGTATTCGTCAGTACTTGAAAGGTACTGAGCATGCAGGATAGAATAAAAATGAACAATAACATACCTGAACAAGCAATAAAACAATGATATAATCTAAACATGATAAGGATACTAAAAGTACTGTACATGACTAAACTGAATGCAAGGACCAAGTTTATGACATGCTGAGACTGAATACTGAACTGTACTGATAGAGTGGTCGATGCAATAGAATTTGACCGAACTGTGGGAGCTACTAATAACCGACATAAAACCACATGAGCTAAATGTGGAGTCTAATGTATATGCCCCATTGAGAGGACCCAATATACCCTACTAGAGGTATAGAGGCATGCTGGCGTGATCACTAAGATGATGCCCACAGAGGGGACTTACAACCTACGGGGCACGTAGTTCTGGGACTTATGGGTGACTGCCCTTAGTCCACTCGGTATTAAGCTTCTCCCAATTTATTAGGTAATTAACATTTTATGGCTGAAATGCTGTAACACTGGATAGCTCAAAATACTGACATGCTAAGTGAAATGCAACATTAATATGCTGATAATGAAACATTTAAATCTGAGGCACATATAACTGAAATATCTGACCTAGCATCTGTAATTCATGAACTAAAAGAACTACATAGCTAGGGTTCTGATCTTATGAAGGTATCTACGCAAAACCATACTAAAATCATGATATTCTGATTAGGAACATTAAACCAACTAATTCATAATGATCTACTTAAATTCTAGAAACCCTAGGTCTAGATAATCTTAAGGGAATCAAGAATCTGACTAAATTCTAGGGACCTAATAGGAGAAAGGAACCCACTAGTGAAATCCCACATACTTGGTGAAGAATTCCATGGAGAAATCTTTCTATTTTAGGGCTGAAACTGATGAAGACTCGCTGCGTTCTTGGACTGGGGTTGGTCGACTCTTTCTCCTTCTGTGTTCTAATTTTTCTATGTTTTTGGTGAATGATTTTCTTAGGGTAGATTCTAGTTAAATTACTAGGCTAAAACTGACCAAAACTACTTAGTTTAGGGGGTCTGACCTATGGCCCAGGACCACAGGCCGTTGTTTGACCTACGGTCTATAGGTCCTGGCGTGGTCTAACCTTTAGCCAATTTTTTTGAGGCTTCTGGGGGGACGGTCGCAGGTGTTTCTCCACGGACCTGCAGAACGGACCGTGGGTCCTCCTACGGTCCGTGGGTGGTAACCATGGGTTGCACCTGCAACTCTGAAATCTGCATTTAGATCTGTTCTAGCATACGGGGTGTTACATTCTCTCCCCCTTCGAAACATTCATCCTCGAATGAAGACTAAACTAGCTAAAACAGAGGGAGAGAGTTGCATCCCCTACCACTAACTACTGGAAACTAATTTCTGAATGAACTAAGTTCCAAGAACAAGCAAATATGCTGAAAATGCAAATACAACTGAAGGAACATGATGTTAAGACTGAAACTGCGCATGAATGACTGAAAAACTGAAGAGGAACTATTACCTTAAGCTGAAATGGAATCAGAAGGAAAGAGGTGAGGATACTTGGCCTTCATGACTGCTTCTGCTCCCAAAGTAGCTCCCTCTACGGACCGACTCCTCCACAAAACCTTTATTGAAGCGACTTCTTTGTTTCTTAACCTTCGAACCTGACGATCAAGGATTTCAACTGGTACCTCTTCATAAGTGAGACTATCTTTCATAGACACATTTCTAAATGTACAATAGATGCTGGATCACCCACACACTTTTTCAACAACGAAATGTGAAAAACTGGATGTACTGCTACTAGTTCTGTTGGCAACTCTAACTCATATGCCACTTTACCAACCCTTTTCAAGATCATGTAAGGGACTACATATCTAGGACTCAGCTTCCCTTTCTTGTCAATTCTCATCACCCTTTTCATAGGTGACACTTTCAGGAAAACCAATTATCAACTTGGAACTCTAGGCTGGCTTAAGTTTATCTCTAATGAGTTGCATGTCATGCCCCGAGCCTACACCCTGGGCAGGACTGGCACTCAAAGACCATTGCTGGCCCTAAGCGAACCCTTGGCCTGGCTTACATAACTCAGTGGAAGACAATACTCATATCTATAATAATCAATGAGATTAACTGAACTGAATAATAACATAACTGAGAATGTTTCAAACATTAAACATTCAACTTGGACAAAAGTGGCAACCCAAGTCTTTAACATAATATAAAATGAGAAGACTAAATAACTAATAACTGACTGTCTATAAAGCCTCTAAAACAACTGAGATGGATGTTGGGACAAACCCCACAACATCCTAATGAACTAAACTAGAAAGTGAATAAAAGAGTCCTCCGAATTCAAGAAGGCTCACCACAGACTCTGATTGCTCAAGATGAATCAACGAGGCACTGGATGCTGATCCTAGTTACCTACGTCTGCATCATAAGACGATGTAGGCCAACTGGCATCAGTACATTGAATGTACGAGTATGCGAGTTGGAATGCTAAAACAACATAGGCTCAAAAGAGATTATGAATGAAATACTTACCTTGGCTCTTCTCAACTCCTGAATACTTAAATAAACTCATTTCATTATAAAGCAGTTTAAAACAAGTGCAATATAAAGAAAACACTGTTGAAAACATGTTGTCAATTCATAATCAGATTATCATAAAAAGACAAACCATGCTCCCTCTCAAAGTTTACTTGTGCAATGCATGAATGAAGTCCCATACCCCCATTCACACTAAGCAGAACACCTTGAGGAACCATGTTACTACTGCTATGGGAGTTGCTCTAACCAACAACCATTACTTAAGAACTATAGTGATGATACATCGCTTTACCTCACGCTGCCGAGGCCCATCCTATACCTTGCCGTGATATAGGAAGCTAACTCACTAAGTGGATCCACTAGTCTATGCGAAAAGGATTCATCTAAAAAGTATGACCCTTTTCTACCCATGTTGGGTACTTGGTTTATGGAGACTTGAGTTAATATGAACTCGCATCCCCATATCGGTGCTCAATACTACTCCCAAAAATATACTTAGTTCTTTATGTTTAAAAACATACTTCTTCTGTGATTTGAGATTAGTGCTCAAAAACATAGCTCAAAGGCTATCTAGGAAATCTCAGTTTCCCTGTTTGTTTCATTTAGAAATCTATTTCTCTTTTATGAAAACTAGCCCGAAGGCTCTTTGAAAATCTTAGTTTCCGTTCTTACTTAAATGTGAAAACATTTTAAATCTCTTTGGGAATACTTAGTCCCCATATACTTTTGAAGAAATGAACTTAGATTCTTTACTCTTTACTTAAACTTGAACTTTAAGTCTTAAAACAAAGTTAAAACATTTATAAAAGACTTTTGAAAACTTTGAAGGACTTCCCTTAACTTGACTCTTGACTTCTCTTGACTTTGATCCTAACTTTCCTTGAATTGGATTATGGATTCAAGGTTCATGATCTCATGTTTATGGATAATTTCATGATGTTTAGATGTACCTTAGAGTGTTAGAATCAACTAGGAAACATAGGTACATCACTTAGGAACTAGTACGAAAAGGTGGGGGTAGAATGGGGAGAATTGGCGTCCCTGGCGCTCTGAGAGGCGCGGGGCGCCAGCCCTCAAACTTCAGAGGACCAGCTGGGGCACGCTGGCTGGCGCATCGCCCCAAGGGGTGAACTTCAGAGCCCCTTTTGGGGTGCGCTGGCTGGCGCGACGCCCGACCCCATTCCCTTAGTTTTTGACGATTTTCCTTCTCCGTTTTTCAACTCTAAACCCTCTAAACCTCAATGGTTCTTTCCCCAAAAACTTAGAATCACTTATACCTACATTATACATCAGATTCTACTTGAAAATATCAATTAAAACATGAATCAATCTCAAGAAAACTCCAACAACTCAACCCACAAGAATTCAAACGAATATCATCAAGACTCGAGGAATTTACTTTCAAATCAAACATATTTTGCTGAATTGACTCATGATTGGCGGGTGGGCGAAGTAACCCAACGCTATGTGATCTCACATACCTTGTAGGGATCACCCCCGACAAATTCCACAAGTTAAACTTCGACGATCTTGGCGATTCTTTTTCTTTCTCCTCTTCTTTTCTTTTCTCTCAAAACCCTAACCCTTCTTCCAAAAGCGTAAACTGTTCTAATTCAGCTTAGGACCCTAATTAATTACAAAAAAACGAATTAAAATAAAAGGGTAAGGAAAAGACCCAACTACCCTTTAAAAATCCGGATTGGACTTTCCTTATTCTAACAGCCCAACCTCCAAAGGGCATAACTCACTCATACAAACTCGGATTTGCGCAAACTCAGCATCGTTGGAAAGATCCTTCCAAGAGCTTTGCAACTATATCTGGAAGTACACCTAACTCATCCTGAGCTAGGAATTATGGCCATTTGAAGTTGACCAAAACTCTATTTTTTCCAGATTTTAATTCTTTCCAAAAATGACTATTTCCAATTATAAGCTTCTTCCTAGTTATTTCAAATTGCGAGATGTTACATTTCACTTTCTCCATAGCATCATGAACTGAATCTAGCGCTATCAAGGTGCTTCACCTACTTCAAACCAACCAACTAGAGATCTACAACTACGCCCATACAATGCCTCATAAGGGGCCATCTGAATGCTGGAATGGTAACTACTATTGTAGGCAAACTCTATGAGAGGAAGGTGATAATCCCAACTACCCTTGAAATTGATCACACAAGCTCTCACCATGTCTTCTAAGGTCTAAATGGTACGCTCTACTCGCCCATCTGTCTGCGGATGAAATGTTGTGCTAAGATTAACCTGAGTACAAGACCTTTTTGATATGACTTCCAGAAATGAGAGGTAAACTGAGGACCTCGATCCGAGATGATAGACAAAGGAACCCCATGCAACCTGACTATCTCATTAATGTAAAGTTTGGCGTAGTCCTCCATCGAATCTATAGTCTTAACAACCAAAAAGTGTGCAGACTTAGTAATTCTGTCAACAATCACTCAAATGGAGTCATGATGTCTGTGAGTACGAGGTAAGCCTATGATGAAGTCCATGTTGATCACTTCCCACTTCCAAGTAGGAGTGTTGATCTCTTGAGTCATACCTCTTGGTTTCTAATGTTCTACCTTGACCTGCTGACAATTGGGGCACATAGCCACAAAATCCGCTATATCCCTCTTCATACCATTTAACCGAAACACTTCCCAAAGATCACGGTACATCTTAGTGGTGCATGGATGAATATAATATCTAGAGTTATAGGCTTCTGCAAGAATCTGCTATCTCAACTCACCCACCTTAGGAACACATAATCGACCCTGATAATAAAGCACACCATCTCCCCCTTGGGAGAACACCTCAACTCTCTACTGATGGACTGCACCCTTGTTGAAGTAGTATCAGATCATTGTCTTGCTTTTCCTTAACCTACACTACCAATAAAGATTCTGGCCCATTCTGAATTGTTACACCACCATCTGATATGCTCATAAGACGAACTCCTAAGTGAGCAAGCCTATGGACATCCTTTGCTAGTTCCTTTCTGTCTTCCTCTACATGTGCGACACTACCTATCGATAGTCTGCTAAGAGCATCTGCTACTACATTGGCTTTACCAGGATGGTAATGCACACTCATATCATAATCCTTGAGGAACTCAAAGCCATCTCCTCTAGTGAAGATTCAACTCTTTCTAGGTGAACACATGTTGAAGGCTCTTATGGTCTGTGAACATATCTACGTGAACACCATACAAGTAATGTCTCCAAATCATAAGTGCAAACACCACTGCGCTAGCTTGAGGTCATGAGTCAGATAGTTCTTCTCATGTACCTTAAGATGTTTAGAAGCATATGCTATAACCTTACCTCACTTCATAAACGCACAACCTAGGATGACTTTGGATGCATCGCAATATATAACATAACCGTCTGACCTCTCTGGTAGAGTCAAAACAGGAGTTATAGTCAACCTATTTTCTAGTTCTACAAAGCTTTTCTCACAATCATCTGACCACTGAAACTTAACCTTATTCTGCGTCAACTTAGTAAATGGAGAGGCTATAGATTAAAATCCTTCCACGAACCTTCTGTAATAGCTAGCCAAACCCAAGAAACTTCTGATATTTGTAGGAGAGGTAGGTCTGGGTCATTATTTCACTACTTTTATTTTATGAGAATCCACTCGAATCCCTTCGCTAGACACAATATGCCCTAGGAAAGCAACTGATTGCAACCAATACTCGCACTTGCTAAATTTAGCGAATAATTGCCGATCTTTGAGAGGTTTACAGAACAATCCTCAAATGATTCGTATGTTCTTTCTCATTCCCAGATTTAATGAGGATATCATCAATAAAGACGATAATGAACAAGTCCAAATACTACTTGAACACTCTGTTCATCAAGTCCATGAAAGCTGCAGGAGCATTGCTTATTCCGAATGACATAACTACAAATTCATAATGACCATACCGAGTTTTGAAGGCTATTTTTGGGATGTCACTATCTTTGACTCTGAGCTGATGATAAACGAATCTGAGGTCTATCTTTGAGAAATGACTAGCACCTTGAAGTTGGTCAAACAAGTCATCAATACTGGGGATGAGATACTTATTCTTGATTGTGACCTTGTTCAACTGTCTATAATCAATGCACATCCTGAGAGAACCATTTTTCTTCTTCACGAACAACACCGGTGCACCCCATGGGGAAATCTAGGTCTCATGAATCCCTTATCTAGAAGGTCTTTCAACTGCTCTATCAATTCCTTAAGCTCAGCTGGAGCCATTCTGTAAGGAGGAATAGAAATAGGCTGGGTATCTAGAAGGAGATCAATTCCAAAGTTGATTTCCCTTTCGGGAGAAACTCCGGGAAGATCTTTTGGAAACACTTCTGGGAACTCATTGACTACTGGAACTGACTCAAGAGTTGGGGTTTCAGAGCTTGAATCCTTAACCCAAATTAGATGATAGAGATAACCCTTAAAGATCATCTTCCTGTCCTTAAGGTAAGAAATGAATTGACCCATAGGTGCTAGGCTACTACCCTTCCATTCTAGGATTGACTCAATAAGAAACTCAAAACGAACAACCCTAGTTCTACAATCGACTAAGGCATAACAGAAATGTAACCAATCCATGCCTATAATGATATCAAAGTCTACCATTTCAGACTCTACAAGATCTGCTAAGGTGACTTTCTGAGAGACTGTGACAGGGCAATTTTTGTATACCCGTTGTAACACCCCGAAAATTCTATGACTTATGTCAGAGCCTCACCTTATGAATAATGACATAAAAATAGTTAAAATGGTGTTTCTAAACCTAAATTAATGCAATTGACTTGGTTTTGAAGAGTAAAAGTCTAAACGTCAAGAAACAACCAAGACGTCCGAAAACTAGAGAAGAATGTGTCCTAGTATGTCCTTAGGTTTTGGGCAGGTTTGGGAGTGTCGTCTGATGGCATAATCCTGTGAAAAGGTTTAAATCAGTTAAATATATGTTTATAGGGTCAAGACGTTCGAATACGACTCCCCGGGACCACCATAAGGGACCCCGAGGAGGACCCCAACCTTGGCCAAGCAAGTTGCCAAGGCAGCTTACAAATTGTGCATGGAGGACCCATGGCGCGTCGTGGACTTGCTCCCCCAAGGAGCAAAAAGACAGTTCACGACGCGGTAGTGTCACGGATTCTACTATGTCAAAATTTAATTCCAAATATCTTCAGGGATCAGCTCTGCGTCACAGACTTGTTCCGCGACGAAAATGTAGAAATTCAGAAATCAAGTTTTACTTCATTAAAGAGTCCAACTAAGTGAGGGGTATTTAGGGTACTTTAGGGGACATGTGTATATTGATTTTTAAGTCACTTTAACTCACTTTTATCACTCAAACATAAAACCCCAAAGATCTAAACCTAAAATTCCTCCTTCTCTCTACTCTCTCTCTCTTTTCAACAACTCCATTGAAGAAGATTGGAGCTTCAAGAATAAGACCAACTCTCCAAGGTTTCAACTTGCATTTTCTTGGTTAATTCGTCAATAAGGTATGATTGCTTATCACTCTTGGAATTTCTTTCCCCAAGAGGCCCCTTCAAGATGAATTTCAAAATCTCCAAGTTCTAGGTTTCAATCCAAAAACGTGGGTCTTCTTTATAAAGTTAAATTGATGTTATAAACTAACTTTGATTGAGGTTATATGAACAATTATGGATGAATTTATGTTGTATTGGTGGTTTCTTGAATAATTCCTCATGAGACCCATGTTTCTCCTTCTTTTCCTAATTATAATCCTAGTTTTTGTTGGCTATTAATTTAAGGCTATGAATTGAATGTGATGTTATGTAATTCATGTTTGTATGATGATTCTACCCTAGGTTATGTATATTTCCTATGAAATTAGGGTTGAGTCTTTGAATGAAGCCTTGAAGGCTATGAAGGGAATATGTCAATTGCTTATATTGATGTTGATTATGCATTACTTCATGAATTACCTTGTATTATGTATTGGTTATGAAATGATTGGTAATTGAAGTATGAATGTCCCATGAAGGCAAAGAAGATATGAAGGTTGGTTCTTCTTTCAACTCAAGTATGAAAGGTGAATTACTTAGATTGTAATGATGCTATACCTAATGTGTTGTTGTGGTGTTGATGACCTAGTTTCCTCATCCTTAACTCTCTACACTTGAATTAGCTATGAAGTATGTATGTATGTTATGGTATGATTGCTATATGATTGAAAGGTAGTTCTCATGATTATAGTGTAATGTAAAGT
>JAJOOR010029580.1:0-14455 GCA_036250505.1 Solanum acaule
GGGGGGGGGGTGTGTGTAAAGTACAGGACCAACTTTTTTTTTTTTTTTTAGTTTTAATTTACTATGGAATTCAAAAGCAGGCCAATCATATGAGCTCATATATAAAGTAATTTCAAATTATTTTAAAGGAGAAGGGCCTAAAGTGCCCCTAACTAAGAGATTTGATACAATATTTTCCTCCATTCACCTCATGAGTGTGAGTTATTAGAAATAAGAGTATTTTTTAGCCAAAAGATTGACAATAAGGGTGTTTGGGGACCGAAAGATGGATGTAGGGTAATGTTTTACCAACTCAGATAGTTGAGGGGCTTTAAGACATTTCTCTATTAAAATAATTTGAAATTAGTTTATATATGAGTTCATATGATTGGCTTGATTTTGAGTTCCATAATAAATTAAAAATAAAAAGTATTATATATGTGTGTATATGTATTATATTTTCTCATTTTAAAAAGTGACGCCATTGATAAGAAATCCGGTATACGTCACTGTCACTGTAATCTCAATTGCCCAGTATTAAAACAAAATTTCATAAGATTAACTTTTTTTTTTAGGCTAAGCGTCTTTTGCGTGGTATTGTCATAGGAGTGTTATTTACCGATTCACTCATGGTTTTTGCAAAAGGAAGTCTTCATGCTTTGTGTTGTATGTCTAGGAGGTAAGACTTATCACTACTAAAATGTTGATTCTTATCACTACTAAAATGTTGATTGAATCGGTGAGAGAAGAAAAAAGAAAAGTAATGTTTCCATAGGAAGAATTATGAAGTTTTCAACATTTTCAAGGACAATTTGTTTTTCATCATGCATTTTTTAGTGAGCTAATTTGATGGGAAACTAGTGGAAAAATCATATTTATAGCACTAATATCTGACTAATTCGCAATGGAAAAAACCTTTATTTCTAATAGTAATAAGAAATAATGCAACACCCCAGTGAAGCTGAGAAATTATATAGTATTAAAAAAGAGTTTGTAGTTGTGATAGGATAGATATTAATGTGTTTGTAATCTCTATCCTCTAGGCTTATAAAGCAATTACAAGTCTAAACTGTAGATTATATATAAGTTGAATATATTGAGGAATGAATGCTCACAAAATAGTGGTGAACTACACTATATTTATATATATGAAGGAGTTTATGGGGTGAGTTTCCAAGTGATAAGAAATCTATGAATTGTGCAGCTTTGGTGTGATGAAGATGAACAAGTTGGTTATCATCTCTTATTGTGTTAGAGTGAGTATTGAGTTGTAGAAAGTCATAGAACTCCATTATTTTGATATAATTACTATTATGTTGGAGGTGGGATGATGATTTTTGTTGTCTATATTTTCTTGCCATAATAACATGCCAATGATTTTTGAGAGCATTATCAGTCCGACCAGGAAAATGACGAGCTTTTATAGCCCATCGGTTCCCATGAACACAAATAAGCCTTTCTTCTTCCTCTTTCGTCAAAGGGTTGCGATTGATTCTTGGATCCAATTGATTGAACCATCGCAGCCTACAACTCTTTCCTAACCATAATTAACAACAATAATAACTCAGCTTCATACTACTACGAGTTTAACAAAGTAAAAAAAATGTTTTGATTCTTATGGACTTAAACCAAAGACATGTGTAATGTACTCTTTAATCTCATCGTCTTAAATATATCATATAAAATTTTTGAATCAAAGAATTATAAAAAATGATAAATATACGTCATTCATATTCAAACAGACTAAATTGAAATGAAGGGAGTATATAAGTAAGTTGTCTCATGAGCTAAGAGAGCGAAACATTATATATCTGCATAAAATTATTATTGCAAACAATGAAAGAATAAAATAAAGAAGAAAAGAAAAATAAATATTTAAAAAACTCAAGTTGAACTTAATTTCTAACCATAGGATAGAGAATGCTAATAAATACAATGAAAATAAAGAGAAACAACAAGGAAATATGACCATCTCTCCTTGACAATGGAACAACCACTGTCCCTTTAAAAATTAGAATAAAATCAAACTGTCCTCATCAAACCCTAGTTGTTGGTGAACATACAATCATAAACAACCAAATATGATAAACTAGTTCAAACTAAGAATGCCTAAGCAAGTTTCTTTTTTTGACCATAATTTCATGATGGGAGAATGAAGCAAATTACCAAGCTCTTTGATCAGAGACAGATCCAGGATTAGGAGTTTGAGGTTCTAAATTTTCGATCAGAAGAGAAAAAAATTACAAAGCATTCTACCTTTTTTTTTTTTTAAAGAAACGGTTGCTGATTGTTGGTGTTCAAACCCACAATAGTACTAGTGTGAAAAACATTTTTTCACGACTCATTTCTTATCACTGAGCTATCAATCAATTTAGTAAGGGGGTTCACAAGTTAATATACCTATATATATTTATTTAATCTTTTAATACAAATATAGAATATATAGAAAAGCTAGGGACTTCGTCTGAACCCATGAATCCCACCTAGCTCCGCCTCTGATTCTTTCACTTTTGAGCTGGATAATTAAAAAACTAAAAACAAATAAAAAGGATGTACAATTTGGATACATGTATATATATATATATATATATATTGTTATTGTTATTGTTATCATATCCTTGTTGGTGATGAACACTAAACAACATAATTCTATTAGTAGTAAATAGAAAAGTAATATTAAGAAAAATATTTTTTGAAGAAATATTTGAAAGTTAGTTTGTTTTACCTGATCTTCCTTGAATTTTTTGTGCTATAGAATTCCAATTATGAGGTCCATATTTTTCAACCAACTCCCTAAGCCTCTCATCTTCGTGAGGCCTCCAATGGCCCCTGCTGCACATGCTATAATAGTTGAGAAGATTTAAAGAAGGAATTAATTGTATTAGGGTAAGTAAAAAGTAAACAAGATTAGATCAAGAGCTACTATTTCTATATTTAGTGTGAAGTTACAAGGTAAAGAAGCGACATCTTATAAACACAATTATGTGGACCAAAGAATAAGGAAGAAAATAACAAAGTGCTTTCCATTTAGGCTAACAAATATCTCTCAATATATATATATATATATTCTTTTAATTACGTCCTTAGCTTTTTCCGTTTAAAAAAGAATGACCTACTTGACACGGAATTTATGAAAAATAAAGAAGTTTTTTTTTTAATTTTGTGATCCTAGATTAAAATTATGTCAAAGATATTAAAATGTCATTTAATCTTGTGGCATTAAACATATAACGTGGAAAACTGAAATTAAATTATTTCCAAATAAAGAAAAGGGGTCATTCTTTTTTAAACCGACTAAAAAAAAGTAGGTCATTCATTTTGAAAAAGGAGGGAGTATATTGTTTTGTTTCACATGTATTTGCATTTTATTAATACAATGCGTCATTCTTCTTGGAACTGACGAAAAACGAAAGCAAGTCACATAAATTGTGACAAACGGACTACTATTTTTTTTTTTGGGTGGGGGGAGGAAGTTGCTTGGTTGGGTGAAATTTGTTCTCCTTTCAACATCCTTTGCAGTTTTCTAACCTACAAACCTACCAAAGTTGCGCATAAATTTCTTTTTCTAACTATACGTTAATAATAAATAATTAATATAATAAGGATATGGTAAGATTGATTAAACTTCATAACGCTAAAAAATTAATTTATACATAAATTGAAAATCAAAAGCTGGTAAAGAGTCTACATTATAAAAGTAAATGGCATCTTATAGTGTGACCCTCAAAGACTTGAGAATCTAATGTCGACTAACCATTTTCTTTGAACGGATATAATCTTGCTTGCTCCATACCCCACTTTAACCAGAATTAGTCAATGTTACTAATATAATTTTTCTTTTTCGGAAAAGTATTCAAAAACACTATTAAACTCCATGCGAATATAAGTTTCATCATTGAACTTTCGACAGCTTTAAATGTACCTCCTTTACTTGACTAGTTGAACTTAAATACACTCCCGATCTTGCAAATGAGTGAAATATACCCCTAAACTATTCTCACCAAATTTAGAGGTGTTTTCAACAGTTCTCTCGACTTTTTATTAAGAGTCAATGTTCCTACAAGAGTTTGAGAACACTTGCTATGTCATGTGGCAAGATCGAGAGTGTATCTAAATTTAGTTAGTCAAGTAGAGGAGTGTTTTAACGGCTATTAATAGTTTAGGGCCGAAACTAATAATTTACATAAAATTTAGAGTTGTTTTCAAATACTTTTCTCTATATATTTTAAAATATGTTAAGACGTTAAAGAGGTAGGTATTGATATGTGAGTATGGTGATGGAGTTAGGTCTTCTTCAGCTTTCTAAACCTAAGTACCTAACTAACAAAAATTGTCTTAACAATCTTGTAACAACATGTATAATTTGAACAATTATTGTATCATTAATTCTGTCTAACCATCTTTTCTTATTTGTAAGTTTTTGTCATGCAGTTTAACTATCTTAAGAAAGTTAGTTTGCGTATGTACTTTGTCTACTTTGCTTTGAGTCATCCTCTTAACTACCTTCATGGTTGAAAGACTAGTCTCACCAACTAATTAATTTGATCAAAACTTGATCTGATTCTTTAATCCTCCCTCTTCCTTTCCTCTACTGATTCCTTCATGTTGCATATAAGAATTTGAACTGTTCATAAATTTGAAATCACAAGAGTAGCAAAAAGGAACCGTTACCACTACATAAAAAATGATCATTAGCGGCAATTAATTCTTAATTGCCGCTAAATATGTATTTTTAGTGGCAATTAGCACTCTTTGTATATGTCTCTAAAGCCTTTAGCGACATTGGTTCTAATGACACTTAACTAACGCCGGTAAAGACTTTAGCACTCTTTATTAATGTCAATATTTATTGCCGATAAAAGTTGTTTTTGTTGTAGTGTACGGAGGTATTATTATTAAATATACTACTCTCTCAGTCCCATTTTATGTTGAACCATTTGACTTGATACAGTGTTTAAGAAAAAATAAAAGGAAAACTTTTAGAATTTGTGGTCTAAAACAATTCTTAGATATTTATGTGGTTGAAAATCATTTCATTAAGGGTGAAAGAGTTATTTTAAAGTTCAATTATTTCTAATTATAGTAAGGTGACATTTTTTTGGGACAGACTAAAAAAGAAAGGATGCCACATAAAATGGGACAGATGGAGTAATTTTTAAGAATCTTAATATACTGTTAACCATATGATTGAATTATGGTATTGGTTTTAATCCTTTATAAAGACTTTGTATTTTATGTTATTTATTATATTAAAGTCTTTGTTTGAATAGATCATTGTGTTTATGTGTGTCCATTACTTATTCTCTTCTCTTTATTTTCGGCCCTCTCTTCAACAAATATTTTACTAGTAATTTTGATAATCTCAAAAATACTACAATCATTTAATAGATTTTTTCATCACCTTGCAGCTATCATTGATTAATTACCTTTTTCACTCAACCATCTATTGTTCTTCCGATTTACCAATTATAATTAGTCTATGCTGCAGTGCTCAAGGAAGCAAGGTGCAAAAACTAGGGATTCAACTAAAGAATCGAGGCAAAAACATGGTTACCAACAAAAGGTTACACGCTCAAAGGGGCTACTAGTGATAATATATCAGATAAGGCTAACGTTTTTCGAGACAAATCAAAGAAGGCCTTTTATCATCTCCTAAACAAAGCAATGCTTTTTATTTCGCTTTAATAACATGTAGGACAAGTTCTAGACTAAGATGCAAATATGGAATATACAAATTCTCATTACACAGGATACAAGTTCAATTCAGGTATGCCCTTCTCATAAAGCACACAATAAGCTAATGCAAGAATCCAATTTAGAGGGTGTTTGGATTGGCTTAAAAGTTGGTCAAACATACTTTTAAAGTCAGTTTTTAACTTCTGGAAGTATTTGGCAAATATAAAAAATAACTTAAAATAAGTCAAAAATGACTTGCAATAAGTTCAGAAGTGTTTGGCAAGGTCAAGATTGACTTAAAATAAGTTTAAAATGACTTAAAATAAGTCAAAAACCAAAAGTAGGTCTCCCCCTACTTTTTATTTTTTGACTTAAAAGTCATTTCAGTTTGACTTTTTATTTTTGACTTAAAAGCTACTTTTTTTAAGCCAATCCAAACAGACCCTTAAGCTTAACTTGTAATTTAGAGTCTCATACAAAAGTCTAAAGGCATCCCAATATATTCACCCACACACTTTCATACATCATTTCCATTCCAGTCTTGCAACCTCATCACAAACACCATATCTAACAGACAATGTGGTGGAATTATCCTTAAGATGGTCATCATCCATCTATCATAGGTCAATAAGACTCAACTATGACGATTGACTCAATCCATCAAACAATAATCTTTTTATATTTTGTACGGTTCAAAGAGACTATCCTTGGTCAAAGAACCGAAAACAAACTTCAAGGATCCCAAAGAAAAAAATAAAACAAAGAAACCACCACTATTGACGACACTACTATGTACATAAGAGATGAACTTACACTCCACCCCACACTTAAAAATGTAGCACTGTCCCAGTTCTGCAAACCATTAGAATCATCAAAGTAGAGGTAAAGTGAAAAACTCCATGACCACTCCTCCATGGATTCATCATCGCTGGCTCAATTGCATGAAGTGGATCCAAGTCCTCCTCATCGGAGTCAGAGTCCACATCCCAGCCAGTGCAAAACTTATCCTCATCTGTGGGTACATAATCATCCACGAGCTCAAAGAAGTCAGGTCCTATGCTGAGTACCGCCTTGGCATGCACATTAAGTAGATACCTGTTTTCCACCAACATAAGCTTTTCACGAGTAGAAGATCTACACCTATTATTATGATGCAACATCTCCATCCCATACATGTGGGCCATAATCATCTCATCACATCTGTGTCGCTTGATGGTTGTATGGGCAGGACCATAGGTGGTGTCCAAACCTTTTGTCTTAGTGACATCTATGGGTATATGGAACAGTGGGGCCATGTAGTTCAATATCTCCTCAGGTACACTGGTAGTTTGACACAAATGGGTTATAAGACCCCCTTAAAGCATACCTGCTCCCTCTGTGCACACGCACTTTCCTCATAACAGATTTAAGCAGCGCTTCGATATTTAATTTCTTGCTAGTCATCAATGCATAAACTTAACACACTCTGTCATGAGTTATATTTGCATAGTGCAGCCCAGGAATGAGGCAATTCATTACTATCATCAGCCACATATGAGCTTCCATGGTCATTTGAGCATATGGTAGGGATTCATGGAACCCCTTAGCACTATTCTTTGTCCAACGAGCCATGGATTGAGGCCCACTAAGAGTGTGTTGGATGTCATGGTACGATGTGCGAATATTCAAACCCGTGAATGCCAATGGATCAGCTTTGTGATAAATATCATTCATAATCATTGGTGTACGAGTCACCTCAACCCCTCTTAGCTTGACAAAATGAGACCTCGACTAATAGCCTAATTCACATAGAACTTCCGGACTACGTGCAAGTTGCACTTTGTCGGCTCAGCAAAAATGAACTCCTTGTTAAGCTCCTTAATCTGTTACATGATCCGGGGAAAGTCCCTCGCCAAGCTATCATGCTTAATGCACACATCTGAGAAGTAGTTGGCTTCCGTGTGCTTCTTCCACCATGTTTTCCCTCTTTGACTACAAGATTTAGGCCAAAATGATGAGTCAGTCCATGGGGTACTGATGGTGCGGGAGGGACATTCTCACTACTTTTAACTGTCTTCCTGTGGCTCAAGGAAGTCACTTATTTACTGGTCTTTGAGTTCCTGACATATTAACATGCCACATAGAAAAATTACGATACCAAATCAGCTCACGATGAGAACAGTTCTTGCGACGAACAAGAGGCATGGCTAGTCAAAGGACCACCCCACATTTACACATGTGCACAACATACTCTAAGCAATATGGTACTCATACATCCCCATCATTATTTTTAACACAAGGCATATAGCATATGGTAGCAATTTCGACACACACATCACACCCACTCATTGTTTTTGCCCAAGAATACGAACAACAAGACCTTTGCACCCCAACTATTATTCATAATATTCAATCAACATGGTGCAGTTGAAACCTCATGCCCAGACACTCTCAATAGTAATAAGGTGTTACGCAACACTTCACACGCAACACTTAATGCACACACAACATTCACACTCACAAACAATTCACGAAATTCAAACCCAACCCAAACCACATAATGTTTAAGCAACAAATACAGTCAATGGTACCACATGTGAGGTGCAAGACGTAATATTAAACCTCAAGAACATATATAATCACTGAACACATAATAATCAATCACAAATATGCCATGTTTCAAGCCCACGAGTTGGGTTCTACCCAAGTTCATTTCGAACGAACTATAAATAGGGCAAGAGACATATCTAGCAGGGTGTTGAAGATGAAGCAACAAAAATTTGTTGATGAAATCACCTTTGCATTACATAATTTGACTTGGAACTTTTGGTTGGGTTAAAAGAGAGGGGGAAATAGGGTGAATTTGGGGAGGATAATAGGGATTTAAGGTGAAAATTGGGGTTAAAAAGGGGATTGGGTTGGGTAATGAGAAGGGAAGATGGGTAAAACCTGTCTTTTAATGAAAACAGAACAACTCACCTGAAGGGCGCGACACGGCTCCATTATGGAGTCCTCTATTTCTTGCAAGGAAATTAATTACCCAGCAAAATCAAAATATGTGACCAGCTCCACGACGCGAAGGCATTATTGGGGCCTTTATTTTTGCAACGGAGATTCAAATCCCCATCGAAAGTAAAAATAAGACCCAACTCCACGATGCGGAGGCATTAAGACTCCCTTGGTTTTTGTGTTCATCCTCTTTTTTTTAAACGAGGTTCAACTCCCTTGGTTTTGTTGTTCTTCCTTTTTTTTAAACGAGGTGCGATGGGTACTTACCTGATTTCCTTAATTATATGCTCTTAGCACTCCATTTCCCTTGCAATTTCAAGAAAGCACCAAAAATAGGAAAATGATAGGTTGCCTCCCATCCAACTCTTTAGTATTGGTCTTGGCTCGACTCATCTTTTTGTGTTTTCTCTTTTTTTTTTCTCCGTATTACAATCAATCATGAAAGTTAAAACTAAATCCTAAAACTCAAAATACAAAAGTGAAAACAAAACTCCTATCTACTACACATGACCACGGGTTGCCTCCCGTGTAGCGAGTGATTTAATGTCGTGACTCAACCAAACTCATGGATAACTCATCGTTCAACTCGAGTGTTTCTGTATCTCGATCCACATCATTCCTGAAGTAGTGTTTGACACTCTGTCCATTCACCAAAAATGTGGAGCTCTTTTCTGTATTCCTTAATTCCACATCCCCATGTGGCATCATTCGCACCACTTCAAATGGTCCATTCCACTTTGACCAAATTTTTCTCGGGAACAACTTCAATCTCGAATTTAATAGTAAAAATTGTTGGCCTAGCTGAAAGGTGAACGGGAAAATATGTTTGTCATGCCACTTCTTTGTCTTTTCGTTGTATAACTTGACATTTCATATGCGTGGAGCCGAAAATCCTCAAGCTGATGCAACTTCCTTATCCTTCTCTTGCTTGCCAATTTAGAGTCAAGATTAGGCTTTGTTATTGACCAATATGCTTAGTGCTCCAACTCCGCCGGACGATGGCATGCCTTGCCAAACACCATGCGATAGGGAGATGTCCATATTGGTGTCTTATAAGCCATTATGTATGCCCATAATGCATCATCCAACTTCTCAGCCCAATCCCTTCGCTGCACATTCACAGTCCTTTGTAAGATTCTCTTTACTTCTCGATTCGACACCTCCACTTAGAGACTAGTCTGAGGATGGTACATTTTAGCCACCTTATGGTGAACTCCATACTTAGCCAATAAGTTCTGCACCAAATTATTTATGAAGTGGTTACCACCATCACTGCTTATAGCTCTTAGAGTTCCAAACCTAGTAAATATGTGCTTCTTTATTAACTTCACCAAAACCTTGGAGTCATTTGTAAGTAAAGGTGTAGCCTCAACCAACTTGGAAACATAATCCACTGCTACTAGAATGTATTGGTTCCCATTGGAGGAGGGAAAAGGACCCATGAAATATATCCCCCATATGTCAAATATCTTAACCTCAAGAATGTTGCTCAATGGCATCTCATGCCTTCTAGAAATAGTTCCAATTCTTTGGCATTGGTAACATTTCTTCATGAAGTATGCATTATCTTTGAACAAAGTAAGCCAAAAGAAATTTGACTGCAACACCTTATGGGCTAGACGCTCCCCTCCATGGTGTCATCCATTTGGTGATGAGTAACAGCTCTCCAATACTTGTCTCACTTCATTTTTAGTTATACATTTTCTTACCACATGGTTTGGCCCTTGCTTAAATAATAATGGTTCATCCCATATGTAGAACCTAGCAACATAGTTCAACTTTCACTTTAGGTGAGTATATACATCAAGTGGGATTATCCATTACCAATAAATTTACAAAATCAGAATACCATGACACTTGGGCTATGTCCAAGGCTAAAAACTGCTTATCTGGAAATTCCTCACGAATCTGCCTTTCATTTTTTACATATGATAAATCCTCCAATCTTGACAAGTGATCAATAATTTGATTTTTGTGCCTTTTCTATCTTTGATTTCCAAATCAAATTCTTATAGTAATAGGATACACCTAATAAGCCTTGGTTTTGCATTCTTCTTGTTAAATAGGTACCTGATTGCAACTTTGTCAGTGTAAACAACAGCCTTAGTACCTACCAAATATGATCTAAACTTGTCAAAGGTGATTACTAGAGAAAACATCTCCTTCTCTGTCATTGTGTAATTTTCCTGTGTAGAGTCAAGGGTCTTGCCTGCATAATAAATGGAATGTAACACCTTATCTCTTCCCTGGCCAAGCACAACACCAACTGATGTGTCACTAGCATCACACATGAGTTCAAACGATAATTCCAAAGTAGGAGTAATCAAGATAGGTGTTTCAGTGAGATTCTTTTTCAGCAACTCAAGAGCTCTAACATAACTTTCATCAAACACAAACTTTACCTCCTTCTCCAATATATTACACATAGGCCTAGCAGTCTTGGAGAAATCCTTGATGAACCTCCTATAGAAACCATTATGCCCAAGGAAACTTGTGACTCCTTTCACTGAAATTGGAGGTTGCAGCTTTTCAATTACCTCTACATTGGCTTTATCGTCTTCAAGCCCACTCCTTGGGACTTTATGACCCATAACTATGTCTTCTTAAACTAGGAAACGAAATATCTCCCAATCAAGCACAAGATTTGTTTCCGCACATAAAGCAAGGACCCTATCAAGATTTCACAAATATCAATAAAAAAAAACTCACCAAATACCGAGAAGTCATCCGTGAACACTTCTACAAAGTCCTCAAACATATCGTGAAAGATGGCCATCATACATCTTTAAAAAGTGGATGATGCATTACAATTTCCAAAAGGCATACGCTTAAAAGCATATGTGCCATATGTACAAGTGAATGTAGTCTTCTCCTGGTCTTCTGGTGCAATCACAATTTTGTTGTATCCCGAGTAACCATCCAAAAAAAATAATAGGATTCTTGCCTGGATAACCTATCCAACATCTGATCAATGAAAGGGGCTGGGTAGTGATCTTTTTTGGTGGCCTCATTCAGTTTACAATAATCCATGCAAATACACCATCCACTTACTGTCCTATTGGGGATCAATTAATTTTTATCATTCATTACCACAATCATGCCACCTTTCTTAGGCACACATTGTACCGGACTTACCCATTTTCTATCTGATATAGGGTACACTATCCATGTGTCTAACCACCTGATTACCTCTCTCCTTACTACATATTTCATGACTGGGTTCAAGTGACACTGGTGTTATGTAATCAGCTTGTGGCCTTCCTCCATATATATCTTATGCATACACAAGGCCAGACTGATCCCATATATGTCATACATTTGCCATCCAATTAATGGCTCCTTTCTTCTTTTTAGAATTGCTAGCGCAACCTAACCCACAAACAAATCTGCAGAAAGAATCACAGGTAAAGTTTTATCATCTACCAAAAGTGCATACCTTTAATGAGATGGGAGTGCTTTTAGTTCAAGCTTGGGTGCTTCTTCTATGGATGACCTGAGTGGAGGGCCCAATACCCTATTCAAAGGTTCCCAACTCTCTTTGGGTATCTCTAAACTAGACACATTTTAAAATGGCACCATTTCCTATGCCTCAGTATCACCATAGATTTCATGGCCCATAAACACTTGCACTAATGGATCTCTAGATGCAATTTAATGAGCTTTTACAGCAAGATCTATCATTGTTATCCCTGATAACTCTTCATACACAACCAACAATCTGAGTGGACGGTACAAATCAAATACCTTAACTTTATCATGAGCCCTCGTCCCTAACTAACCTGCAGCAACATCTATCATAGCACGCCCTCTGGACAAAATGGGTCTCCGAGGGATGAATGGAACCTCAGGGTCTGGCTCAAAATACAACACAACAAAATCAACCGGACATATCAATGATCCTACTTGGACGAACACATCTTCCACAACTTCCCTCTGGCCTAACTACTCACCAATATGCCAACTGTTAGATAATGGTGGTGGGCCTAGGGCTACCCAACACCAATTTCTTGTACAAAGATATTGCCATAAGATTAATGCTAACACCTAGATCTCATAACCCTTAAGCATGAATGCTCTGCCCTATAGTGATCTAGACCGTGAAACTTCCTGGTCCGTTAGCTTAGTGGGAAGCCTGATTTGAATCCTGGAACTGTACTCTTTAGTGAGTTCTACTGTTTCATATTCCATAAGTTTCATCTTGTTCGCTACAATTTCCTTCACATTTTTGCATACCTCAGTATTCCCTGCAAAAGATCAACAAGAGGTAGATTAATATGAACTTGTTTGAGGAGAGAAAAAAACTTACCAAAACATTCATCCTCGCTTTGTTTTTTGAACTTTTAGGGGAATAGTGTAGGTGATTTCACTTTGGTTGATACTATTTCCTCATGTGTACTTTTCCATTCTCGCTATCTTCTTTTTCCTTATTAAGGTTTCAGTGGTTCTCTTCTTAGGAGCTAACTCCTCTAATTGTCAACCACTATGAGTACCCACAATATTCATCTGCCTTGAATTTGGATCTCTTTTACCTAGCAAACCTCCTTGATGGCGTGAATTTTGGGCATTAGCAAATTTCCCGAACAAATTTTCCACATTTTTTGTTGCCAATTGTTTGTTCCTCAAATCAAAAACTATCTTATCCATATTTGCACTCACTCTAGCTTGTTCATCCATGATTTTCTTCAATATCTCCTCAGTGCTATTGTTTCCTTGCTTGCCATTTTGATTATCTATGTGACCCTGCTGTTGATAACTTTTGCCCATTACTTAGAGGTCGATATTGATTTTGGCATTGTGCCATATTCTGCTTTCCTCCCCATAAAAAAATTGGATTGCTCATCCAACTAAGATGAGGTCCAACTTCATCTTTGATTGTGAATATTTAATTTATAACTTATAAGAACTAACAATTTTAATCTTCCGCATATTAGTTAAATAACTTCATACACAAAAATCGTCTACAATATAAGTAATGGACATGCTTATAAACACAATAATATGTTCAAACAAAGACTTTATCATAATAAATAACATAAAATACAAAGTCCTTATACAGGATTAAAACAAATACTATAACTCAATCATATGGTTAATAGTATATCCCAACAATAATGTTAGTAAGATTCTTAAAAATTACTCCCTTTGTCCCATTTTATGTGGCACCCTTTATTTTTTTGTGTCACACCCCGAGCCTACACCCTGGATGTGGCCGGCACTCGAAGACCATTGCTGGCCCCCAAGCGAACCCTTGGCCTAGATTACTTAACTCAGCGGAAACCTTAACTCAACAGAATAACTCCATGCAATGAAAGGTCATAAAACAACCTAACTGATAAAATCTGGCCAAAAAGGCAACTCGAGTCTCAAAATAGAATATTTATACATAGATGAGAGACTCAATACTAACTGGCTGACTGTCTATGAAGCCTCTATAATACTGAGATGGATGTTGGGACAGACCCCGCAACATCCTAATAAAACAAAACTAGGAAAAACAAAATAACAGAGTCCTCCGGAATGCAAGGAGGCTCACCACTGACTCTGGAGTGCTCAATAGGATCAACGGCGTGCTGGATGATAATCCTGGGTACCTGCGTCTACATCATAATAAGATGCAGGCCAACTGACATCAGTACATGGAATGTACGAGTATGCGAGCTAGACAGCTAAACAACAACTTAAGCTTGAAAGGGATACAAAAGAGAACTTACCTTGGCTCTATTCAACTCATGAGTAACTGAACTCAATATAAAGCAATAAGACACATGCAATATATAAAGCTTGTAAAACTATTTAAAACATGACGTCAAAA
>JAJOOR010029581.1:0-22256 GCA_036250505.1 Solanum acaule
AATTCTAATACATAATAACTAACATAAATTTATTCAACCATATATATGATATTCAGGAATATATGAAATTAGTTCCACATATTTTTTGAACAATATACATTTGCCTCTTGGTTATTCATGCTATCTGAAATATCTGATTGGATTTCAGATTTCTCCATATTAACTCCAAGTATTTTTATAACTTTGGGAGAGTGTTTTCAAGAAAAAGTTTATTCCCTTTGGCCTCCCTTTTCATTTACATATGTGTCTTTTTCAAATACATTAAAATATCTAACATTTAGAGACAACTAATATTTGTTCAAACAGTTTGTACCCACATGATCCATCAAATAGAATATTTACAACTTTTGATAGTACGTACATGTATTGGCATATTGTTTAATGTGTAAATAATTATTTATTTCTCCTCACTTTGCCTTAAAAATTAAGCTTTCTTTTTAATTAATTGAGTGTTTAAAATATTTTTTATATGCTTATATTTTCTTTTATCATATAGTTTACCTTTATTAATTTTTTTTATTTCTTTACAATTATGATATGTTTTTATTTTATATTTATACAATCAATTTTTATAAGAACATAAATACTATTTTTCAGATGAAAAAAAAAAAGTGAAACATGTTGATTGAGATTTATTTTTATTTTTTGGTTGAAAGCGGTACTTATTTATTGATATATATTATGCATTCAAACAAGATCGGTGGTCCGACCAAATTAATAAAAAATAGGGTTTTTTTGGATTTTTTCGGGTTGATTCGGACTTTTTCAAATACCAAATCAAATCATATGTCGAATTTTTATAAATTTTAAATCAAACCATATGTCAAATTTTTAAATCAAACCAAACTGAAGTTTTTTTTCAGGTTTTTGGAGTTTTCCAAACGGAGCTGACTTGCTGAGAAAATGATACTTTCCTTAATTATTAAGAAAGTTAAACGTAACCAATGAAGGAACAAAATATAAATTTTCCAAATATATGATTGTCTCTTTCAAACACATTAAAATATTTAGAGTTCTCTGAACAACTGCGATTTGTTCAAAGTTCAAACAGTTTGTATCCACATGATCCATCAAATAAAATATTTACAACTTTTGATAGTACGTTCATGTATTGGCATATTGTTTAATGTGTAAATGATTATTTATTTCTCCTCACTTTGCCTTAAAAATTAAGCTTTCTTTTTAATTTATTGAGTGTTTAAAATATTTATTTTATGCTTATATTTTCTTTTATCGTATAGTTTACCTTTATTAATTTTTTTTATTTCTTTACAATTATGATATGTTTTTATTTTATATTTATACAATCAATTTTTATAAGAACATAAATACTATTTTTCAGATAAAAAAAAGTGAAAAATGTTGATTGAGATTTTTCTTTTTTTTTTTTTTTGGTTGAAAGCGGTACTTATTTATTGATATATATTATGCATTCATACCACATCGGTGGTCTGAAAAACTACTAGAATCTGGATATCTTCCTACATTAGTATAATTAAATACTATTTGATATTACATAAGATAATTTATGCACAACAAGGCTAGTTCCTTCTTATCTATTACGAGAGCTAGGTGTATATGATTGGATTGGTTCAGGTTTTTCAAATATCAAATTAAATTATTTGTGCAAAAAAATTTAAATTTATAAGCCAAATCAAACTAATAAAATTCAGTTTTTTTGGGTTTTTCAACCTCGGATTTTTTTCGGGTTTGTTCAGGTTTTTCAAATACCAAACCAAACCATTTGTGTCGATTTTTTTAATTTTTAAATCGAACCAAACTAATAAACCTCAGATTTTTTCAGGTGTTTGAATTTTTCGGTAAAGTATTCATACAAACGTATAATTAACTTGTGCTCCAAATATTTCTTTAGTCCAAGAAAAATACAACTATCTAAGGTGTTTCTTAAGAAAATAACACAAAATATGAGATGAGTAATGATACTAAAGTATTCAATAAAAAAGAATAAAGAAATTATATAAAATAAATATTGCAAATTGATATATATATATATATATTTATTTTTATTTTTTTATGCAACTTTTGGCAGGCCTTTCATTAATATTATTGCAAATTGATAAGTCATAATGAAAATATCACAAGTTAAAAGTACTAAATCATGCTAAAATATGTCTAATAAGTATTAATTACATGATTAAACATTAAAGAAAAATTGAAATTAGATTATGTTTTAAATGTCTAAATCAATGTAAAACTAAAGAACAAATATTCAACATTATTGTCATTCTTAGTGTTGAATTAATTTATTTTGTTAGCATTAGTATTGATTTGATTTCGAGTTGAGCTTTATTAGAGTTACTAATATCAATGGATTATAACCTTTGGACCATTCAAAACTCTAAGTCTCAAAAACTTGAAAAATATATCTTAAAAGATAAAAATTATGAAAACGTATAAGTAATATTTAGAAATTACGTCAAAGTAAATAATTTTACGTATAAAATAAATTAAAAAAATTATATACATAATATCAGGTAATTGGTTTGGTCTCGGGTTGACTCTTTTTAGTTAAAACCAAACCAACCCAAGTATAGTCGGATTTGACTCTATTTGCGATTTGATTTGATTTGGTTTTTGGTACGATTTTATACACCAGCTTCCAAAACACATACGGGGGAGCCAACCATTGAACAAAATCGACTTCCGGCTCCAATCTTGCACCATCTTTAGCTAGTGTATCGGCCACTTGGTTCTGATTCTTCCTGTTATAGCTGATCTCCAGACTCCCCATCTTTCGGAGCAGTTCCCTGCATTATAATGTTAGTGAATGTATCATGGACATTGTGAATGATATTGATTACCTCTAAGGAATCCATATCATCAATGTGTAACTTAGGAGTTTTCAGGAGACTTGCTAATTTTAGCCCCAACAATAGCGCTTTTAGTTCTGCCCATTAGGTGTTGTATACACTTATTCTTGTGGAGAACCCTGCAATCCAGTTGCTCATGATATCTATGACTACTCCCCCCTTCTTACTATCATAGTAATATGACCCATCATTATTTATCTGGAGGCATAGTTCAAGGGGTCGTCAGTGTCACAACCCAAAAAATGGAAGTGATGACACTCGTCTTATTCCACCAACACAAGTCAGCCTACAATCCAACCATTTCGATAAAGTGCAGAAAAAAATAAAAATAGAAGTTTAATAACAATTACTAATACAGATAACAAGTTAATTCAATTGAATCCCCAAAACCTGGTTGTCACGTGCACAAGCATCTAATGTAAATAATATAATTGAAAGAAAATACACAAGTCTCAAATGACATTGTCTCTCAAGTAGAACAAAATCATAAATATGAGTAAGAAGGTCCGCTGAGATGACAAACAATTACCTCACAAATCTCCACAGAAAGCCTCGAAAAAGAAGAGAATAGAAACTATCACGAAGATCCGCTCTGGTAACCTACAAAAATGTAGAAGCAAGGGGTGAGTATCAAACCACACGTTACTTAGCAAGTAAACTTCTAAACGCAAGTTAAGGAAATAGAATACGGGTACTCCTTACACCCCAACCGAACCTCCACAACTACAACCTGCATAAAACCTTCCCAAACTAATAGTTCACAATTTACATAGCACACAACTTAACGATAACACTCTAACAATTACATATCCTCAACAACAAGCTCAATATTCATTATTCACAAGTTCCGAATAAAGGCAAACACAAAATCAACAAAACACAATATCAAGTTCACTAATGATAAAGATGTGCAATGCAATGAAATGTATAGTCATGCATGTCTGGCCTAATGATACACACCCGATGTCTCTCAGTCCGGGACCAATGGGGGACATATATGTCCATGCATCCGTCGCGGAATGCGACACGACTCTCGATAATCAAATATGTCGCGGTGTGCAATACGTCCCTCAAAATATAGTATCCACCGCAGCGTGCGATACGTCCCTCAAAATATAATATCCGTTGTGGCGCGCGACACGTCCCTCGAAATTGTACATCCTCTTTAATTTCTTATTCTTCTTCAATTCATATAACACTTATCATAACCATGTCTCAGAACCAATGCAAATAACACATTTACACAAGTAATGAGGAGATGGTCATTTTCATAACAATGCACAATTCACAACAAGACAATCATGATACAACATCAACAATTAATCAATAAGCCTTTCAAACCATTCTCAACACATCACACACTAATAATTAATCGCATAGTCTTTTATTACCCCTTTTTCATCATTAGAATTATTCAATATGGACAAGTCAAGCCATCACCAAGTCTCATTACTCCTCAACACATACCACAAGGAAATACACGATTCTATACACTCAACAAGGGTTTAGAAATCCACCTGCCTTAATTAATTGAACAATCACTTCGGGTCTTGAGTTTTCCCCTTTCGTTGAGCTTCCAAATCAGTGCACTCTAATCAAATAAATAACCACAATAAGATTTCAATACTAACAACACCCATCTTACTATAGTTTTACCCTAGACCCTAAAACTCACCCGAATTTATAATCAAGTTCCTAATCTTGATTTCAATCAACATGTCAACTCTCATATTTCCAAATTTCAAATCTAGGATTAAGTTCCAATTTCTTCAATATCATAAATATAATAACATTCATATAATTTAATACCCTTATGTGAATTTAGCTTAATACTTAAGTTATCATTATACTATAATATTCCACTGTTTCTCGTCCCCTAAATTTTGAAAACCGCCAAAATGATGCAGCAGCATCATATGGCTTCACAATTGCCAAACTTCAATTTATTATACCCATAATAATATTAATAATAATTATTATTGATTGCCTCCACTAAGCCCCAAAACTCCATGAATCACTATAATGATCAACCAATGAAGAAAACTCAATTTCTATGCTACTTAATTTCATATAGAATTGAATTTAATAATAATATAATCAACCATTGGAAATTTATGGTTGAAAATGTAGAATTGAACTCAATTACAAAAAAAATTGCTTACTTGAATGGTGGCGCCGATCTCTGTGTTTGTGCTCGCCGCAAGCATAGAAGAATTTATTTCTTCTCTTTATTTTCTTTTCTAAATTAATTGTATATTAAAAGTAATAATTTCTATTAATCTATTGTAATATTTCAGACTTGTCCCATTATTATTAAAAATAAACAAATTATTCGTAAATTAATTAACTATAGTTAAATGACTATTCAAAATTATCAAGAATGACCTTTCGGGTCTGGGTCATTACAGTCAGTATGTTTTGTAGTTTACTTTAGGGTTATTGCTTTTATTGGGGCCTAAATAGTAGTATTCTATAGTTCTATTCAACGATAGGTTGGATGGGATGTTGTCATCTCTATTGTTATGGTAGTTATTGTTCTTGTTTAGCATATATAGTACTGCATAGATAGAATGGAAAGGCGAAGTCCCATTCAGCAATGCTTCCAGTTTTGGTATGTAATATTTTTAAGCACTAGGAGTCACTCGGGAGAGTTGTCAAAATAGTCACTCTCAAGACTTAATTGAGCATAACACAAGTCTTCAAAAAATTTGAACATTAGACACTAAATATGAGATTACTCATTATTCTTTCAAAACATACAACACCCTACTATCAAGTTTTTAATACTACACTTTGGTCCCCACTCATCCAACAAATGTGGAATTATTTTTTTTTTCATTTATTAAAAAATAAATTCCACTGGAGAAAAGCTCTCCAAGAAGAAACCAAAATGCTCTTATTTTTGCAGCTGATTTAGCTTATTCCGGCAACTTTTTCGACGATATTATAACTTTCACAGGTGAAATCATCATCATTCTAGTCATTTCTTCCATTATTATACCATTTTCTTTTAAATAGCTTCAAAGAAAAAAACTCCCGCCATTTTAGAAGCTTTAGAAATCTTCCAAAATCACTTCATAACTCGTTTTTAGAATTACTTTAGTAGTTTAGAAGGACTATAGATACATGTTATCCATTTCAGGAGCTTGATCTGAACCCAATCTTGTTCAATCACATTATGTACAAATTTCATATCAGTCATCGATCGCTAATTACTGATATCGTAATCTAGTATCTATCAGTGTAGTCTATATATGGCAGTAGCTAAATTTATTGTTGCTGGTGGTGATTATATGAGAGTATGGGAGGAGACTCCCACAAGCTGGTATTGAAAATATTTTAGTAAGACGGCAGTGCTCATTGCGTTGCGTCGCAATAGTTCATATGACGATATGATTACAAATGTAATTGAGGCCGGTGAGTTAGCCTATGAGCCAAGCAACTTGGTGATAAGCTATAAAATGAATGGGAAGGGTAAAATACATCTCACATTCATAAAGAATGATAGGCATGTGAGTTTGTATATGATGGATATTACTATTCATTGCTCTAGGCCTATATTGAGGATAAACGTCATTGTGAGGTCTCCAATTGAACCATCAAATTCATTTAACAACAACGACTCAGTTGAAAATGAGAACTTAGGTAATCAACCAGAGGATAGCATAGGTGATTATTCAAATGACAGCTTGGCTGATGATTCAATGAATATGTATGATCATTCAGTGGATGTTGAAGATCAGCTAGTAGATGCGGAAAATTTCAAACATTTTGAAAAAGTGTAGGGAGAGCAGGAATTGAGATCAACCCAACCATTTTTTCTCTAATGGAACTAATTTTTACATGTATCAAATATTCGGTACCAAGAGTGACCTGCAATTGTTATTAGCTAAAGCAGCGGTGAGGAAATCTTTTGATATTGCTACAGTGAAGCGTTGTACAAAGTATTTAAAGGTGATATGTGTATCTTCTATTTGTGCGCGGGTGTTGCAGACAAATAAATATGAGTGTTAGGATAGATTTTGTATCTATAAGTATATTGGCGATCACAGTTGTGGATTTAAACATGCAATCAGCAGCCATATAAAATCTCGATCAATGTCATTGCGTCGCTTTGTGTGAATATTTATCGTGATGGCAAGGGTCCAAATGTTAAAAAGATTTAGAGGACTATTTTAAATTTTTCTCTGTAACCTATATTCTCCAACCATCCTCGATACCCTAAAGGTCAACTCTTTTTTTATTGTATTCCAAGCTATTATAAATGTTGGAATGGAGGTGTGACTGCCAAGGAAATGATCTGAGGGACAGCGGAACATGGTTATTCATGCTTACCAGCCTTTTCATAGATGATCGACACACTTAATGTTGGCTCTAACTATTGTATCATGGTAAGCGGGGATACTCAAAGATTCATGTATTACTTCTTCACTTTTGGTGCTTGCATTAGGGGATTCTCCTACATGAGAAAGGTAATTGCGGTAGACGACACTCATTTGCATGGTAAATATGATGGGAGTGAAGTTGAGCGGTGTTGCATAAGATACAGAGAATCATGTTTATCCAATTGTTTTTTGTGTCGTGAACAAAGAGAATGATGAATCTTGGGTGTTCTTCTTTGAGAAGTTGAAGGATATTGTGATCGATGAATCAGATTTGTGTTTTATTTTTGATAAACACAAGAGAATTGCCAATGATATTGCAAAAAGTTTACAATGATGCTCATCACGAATATTGGACGAGGCACCTTAGTGAAAATCTTCAGGTAAATCACCATTATGGAAATTCCCTCTATCTATACTACAACGCAGCAAAGGCATATTCTGTGGAGGAGTTCAACGATCATATTGAGGAATTCAAGGATAAATGTCCCGAGGTAGCCGTCATCTTTGAGCATCAAGTTGGTTTTGAAAAGTGGAGCAGAGCACATTTTTCAGACAACAGGTATGATGTGATGACCACAAATATTGTTGAGTCACTCAACGCCATGTCGATAAACAAGAGAGAGTACCCCGTGGAATTCATATTTAATTCAATTGCTAAGAGGTTTGGAGAATCATTCAGGGAGAGACATGCATATGTCCTTAAATCAAAGGGTAATCAAATGGTAACAGCTGCCAAAAAAATCGCAAGATAAAAAATTATCGAGGGTGAATCCTTGTATGTGGAGAACATAGCCGGGGACGACAATCAATTCACCATGTTCAGTGCAGGTTCTACTTCCACCGTGAACCTACTGGAAAAGTCATATTCTTATAGGGAATATGACTTGGTCAAGATACCGTGCGCTCACGCAATGGCTGCTTTGAGATTGAAGCATGGTGATGAGTATGGTATGAGCATTTATGAATACTCTTCGCCTTTATATAAAGCTAAAACATACCTCCTTGCATACTCTGAATCTATTAATGGTGTCCCTATCGAGTCAAAATGGTATGTACCAGAAGAATTGCTAAGCGTGCATATTTTTTCACCCCTTGTCGATAACAAGCTTGGAAGGAAGAAAAGAAAATGTGTCAAGGGTGTTGGTGAGAATTTCAAGAGCAAATGTTCAATTTGCAAGATATCCGGACACAAGAGAACCACATATGTGAACAACAACAAATCTTAGATAGATTTGACTAACTTTATTTTTGTAATTAAGCTACTGGAGATCTCAAGCTACTTTTTGTTTTGGACCTTAGCATTTTGGTCAATTTAATGTTAATTATTATTGAATTTACTCATGATCTATTATAGATTAATCAAAAGATGGCATACATTTGGTACATTGTCTATTAATGTTTATTATTGAGTCCACTCGTTGTGCATTAAGGTGTGTATTATTAATATATGAAAATTTATGATATTCGTAATGCAATGATTTTAATGTGTGCATTAGAATGTAATTTTCCTCAAAACATTTATTTTTACATTTTTCCCACTAAAATGGTGATTTTTCTTCATGCATGCTATTTTTAATGCCTA
This sequence comes from Solanum acaule, assembly GCA_036250505.1. NCBI lineage: Eukaryota > Viridiplantae > Streptophyta > Magnoliopsida > Solanales > Solanaceae > Solanum > Solanum acaule. Next base: position 8,799 of record JAJOOR010029581.1, read on the forward strand.
AAACCAAACAATGCATAATAAATAGCCTATGTATAACTAATCCAAACATAACTAATACAAGCATTACTTAGATATACACTCTACCAAACGGCACCTTAAAGAATTGTCAAAAAATCAGACGTTGACATAAAAAAAATAGCAATTTGTACTTAGGTATTATTGTAAAACTTGAATATTTGACTATTGTCACGATTAGTCAAAATATATAGATAATTAAACAATTGATACCTTTTCATGTGCTTGGTTTATATTGTTCCAACGACAGCTACACTTCAACACTAATAAGGTATATATGGGTTGATATCATGATCCAAAAATGATCTATATTGCACCTACTAGAATAGGATGCTTACCTATAGACCATAGCTACTATAATTTAAAAGGGAGAATGATTAATTAATAATAAATTATAGTATTAAAATTTATTTAAGTAAATAAGTTTAAACAATTCATGTAAGAGTCCACATACATATGGGTGATGATCAATTTGTAGTTATACAATCAACATCCTTAGACTAACGTGAGAGAAAGTATAAGTATGTTGGGAGAATTCACTTGTTCAACCACAACTCTTCCCAAACATCGTGTCAGGATCCATGAAAATTGAGGGTGGTGATCAACAATGTATGGGAAGATGTTGATTGTATAACCACAATTATTCCTCATTCATACTTGAGCTTTCTCACACATTACTTTGAAGATGTTGATCGTATAACTACAACTCTTTCTCATACATCATTGATCACCACCCCCAATGTATGTGGACCCTTACATGACTTGTTTAAACTTTTTTAATTGACTAAATTTCAATAATATAAATATATATATAAAATAAAATAAAATAGTACACGACATTCACTAGTTTACAAATATTTCTAGATAATAATAAATAAATTTATATATTCGTACTTCTTTCTTTGTACTTAAATGGATCGTCTTCGATAATATTATCGCTCTTTACCGTGTGTAATCTAAGTAAACGGGGAATGGGCAGAGGAGAATCCAAGAATTTCTTGGCATACTTTCCAAGATGAGGAAAAGCCTCATATATCCAAACCTGAAATTAATAAAAGAACAAATAAATAAATAGAGGCTATGAAATACTACAAAAATATATAAGAGTTTATCATAAATCAAGTACATAATTGATAATAAGTACCAGAAATGCCTAGGGGAAGCCATACAAAGCATACGATGCATTCCCTCTTTCATTATACATTTCACTCTGCTTCTTCAAATTGATTTTCTTCTTCAAATACATCATTGTTAAATCAAATCACTCTTTCCCCCACAGATAACTCTTGAAGAAATATAAATCATCCTCCATCTTAATGTGGTTTGAATCCACAATCTTAGATCAATCATGGGCAAGCAATATCGAGTGGACGAACCAAACTAAAGAGCACTTCAGCTTCTGTTCCTTATTCAATTTGATACCCTTGATCAAACTCATCAACTTTGTAGCAATGATGTTCTTATTCTTGGTCGCCTTATAATGAAATTTCTCACCTTTCTAAAGGACTTTGTCATTTTTGCATCATGGGGTTATACTGAGCAATTAATCCCCGTAATCAATGTAAATTCTCTTAAGTCAAAAAAGCAGGCTTATCATTCACACAGAATCACATTTTATGCATTTTTTTTGTCGTTTTTCACATGTTGCAACAACATATAATGGACCATTTACCCATTGAACTTGAAAAATTCTGGAATATGTCTCAAATATCCAAAACAAGTACCTTTAAAGTCATGATAATTTTTTTCTTGAACTAAAAGTTTTCTAAAACAACGATAAACATTCATCCTTTCTCTCACAGAAATTTTCACTGGAAACGATCCTATCTCGTCCATCCATGTTGCTAGATTATATGACTTACAAGAGCTTGCACAAATTGGCAAGGACAGTGGATCATCACCCTCATCTCCAGTATGGGTATCTCTACTAGTCTCCTCATCTTAACTATCATTTTTTTCTTCACTAGATTCAACATCATCACTAGCCTAGAAACTACTGTCCTCGTAGTTGTCAATCTCAGTCATAGTATATGTGAGTTAGACTCAGGTTCTTCAACTATAATTTTTTTCTTTTTGAAGATTTGGAAACTTTTCAGTTTTTCGTTTCTTATTTTTAGAAGCATTAGGAACAGATTGTTTAAGGATGTCGCCTCTGGTTTTAGCCATACTATACTATATACAAAAATAAATTTTTCATATCAAAATATCGACCACTAGTCTATTAACACAATCAGAGTAATGCTCAAAAAAAATATTCAAAACAAGCAGCAGTTCCAACAAAAATCGACAGTGTCATTGAAATAAACACTATTAAATTCGACCAAAATGCAGTAATAGTTATCAAATTGATATGTGAGGTAAACATAAAAGATCAAAAAATATTCTAGGCATTATTTAAAGCAAAATGTTATTAATGATTCCGAATCAAAAACATGAACTAAAACAGGTGAGATTTTCAGAAGTTTAAGCAAAAATCTAAATTTCACTACACTATCGCAATAAAAAAAAAATCAAATAGGCTAAAAGTTACTGAAAACACGATTAAACTTACCTGAGAGGAAGAAGATTCAACTAAACTTGGGGAAGGGTCTCACGATTCAACTAAACCCTAATCTAAAGGTTGATGAAAAAAGACCCACTCCAGTTCATTTTGGAATTTTCAGGAACGATTATGGGATTTCACGTCAGTTTATGGCTTCAATAATGGAAGATGAAAAGGCCGGTTGTTGGAGAAAGGTGAGTTTTATGGAGGTTTATGATTTCGATAGAGCAGTATATGGAAGACAAAGAGGAACTTTAGAGAAGACATTTTCTAAGGTTTCCTCGGAAAATATTTATACAATATTATTAAAAAAAAATTATTCCTTGGAATTATAATTTAATTTTTTGGAGGGATGAATTTATTCAATGTCGAAGGGTTGGAATGAAAATGATGTTTTATAAACTTGTATTTTATCCCCTGAGTTCTTAAACTGCTGAAAAGGTCCTTGACCCCACAATCCAACCCCACTTTTTCACTTTTTCTTTACCTAACCCTAAAAATTAAATAAAAAAGAAATAAAATGGCTATTTATCAAAGTTATTTTTGGGAGTTTCCCCTTTGCCAATTAATCTCGAGTCACTCAGTCTCTCTTATATCAATGATTTGCTTAACCCTGTTTGTGATTCCTAATTCATCCCATAACTTGATGGATTTGGTGTATTCTAGGAAGATATGCTCATCAGTTTCTACCAAACCACATATATTGCAATTTGGGCTTAGATTGATGCTTATCGAGTGGAGGTGTTGGCATGTGGGTAGCCTACTGAGGTTACACATCCATAGGAAGAACTTGATTTTGTTGGGGCAGTTTAGTCTCCAGATCCAGTTGAAGTTCCTATAGTTTGGATCTTTTTTGTTTGATTATCCCTTGATGGCGGGATATGCCGAGGTATTATTGAAATTGCATGTAACACCTCGCACCTGGAAAGAGCTAACTAGAAGTTCGTACAAGTTACCCTTCAATTATGAATTTTGGGTCAATTTCAAACGATCATAACTTTTAGCACATAATGAGTTGGGTGGCCCATGAAGTATCAAATCGAAGGTCTTTGAGTCCACTTTTCAACTCCGCCGAGTTTACAAAATTCTGAGCTCGGATGAAGGAGATATACCCATTTGAGTGCACCCTCTCTAGTTAAGATATTTCATATGTTTTAAGGAGGGGTATTTTGGTATTTTCCTTACCCCCACTAGGCCTAAACGTTTTTCTCACCCTTTTAGGGGTCTAACCTGATTCAGATCAGTTTTAATCATTCCAAAAGAGCGTATGGTTTTTAGAGAGAAGTTCAAGAGGAGAAAAAGAAGAAGGTTTCAAGAGTTCATTCAAGGTTCGAGGATTTTCGCCAAGAACTTAGTTCTTTCAAGGTATGCAAGCTTTCATAGTATTGGGATTGTTCACCCTCATGCCAATAATAAGTTTCCATTTATGAATTCATCCATGAGATTGTGTATATTGAGATTCTTGATGAGGTTCTTGAGGTAATTTTGCGCGTCATTCTTTAACAATGGAGTTTTGTTAAGTTCTTGAGGTGAGAGTCTTGCGAATGAGTGTTGTTCTTGGTGGGTTTTTTGTGGATTTTGTTGTACTTGCGTTGGGTGTATGATCTCAAAGGAGTTTGAAGGAAATCATTCGATTCTAGATGAATTAGGGCATGGAATTGAGAAGAAAAATTCGTCAAAAATCTGGGCATGAGAGTGAGGCGGCGTGCCACCACTGTGCCAGAACTACTGCCCAGTAGTTTAGGGCCTGGCGCGGTGCGCCACTCAGTGCGCCCCAACTACTGTTCAGTAGTTTTGGGGCTAGCACCCTGCGCCATTCAGTGCGCCAGGGTCGTCAAGTCCCATACCTTTTCGTCCTTCTTTCCCTATGTGTTCCCTCGAATCGTACCCATGTTCTCTTATTGATATCCACACTTAAATTCTTCATTTATCCTTGAGAGATCATGCATATCCTAATCACATATCTTAAATTACATTTTCAAATTAAAGTAACGTTAAGAGGAAATTTCAAGAAGTTCTTTTGAGTCATTTTGAGAAGTCTTTTACAATCTTTTAAAACTTGATTTAAGACTTAGTACTTGAGTATGAGAATGAGGAGAGTTGAGTTTCATGTTTTAAAATGAATATAAGGAAACTAAGTATTCACAAGTGTAAACACTTTTACATTTAAAATGAGAAAAGAACCTTGATTTCTAAACGAGTTCATGAGGAGGTTTTGAGCACTATCTCTTTTAAGAGAATCTTTTGATCAATAATCTCAAGTTGAGGATGAGTTATGTTTTTAAACATATGAGCATGAGTTATATATATTCTTGGGAGTAGTATTGAGCACCGATATGGGGATGAGTTCAGACAACTCAAAATCATCATAAACCGTGTATGCAACCATGGGTAAAGGGTCATACTTTTTAGATGATTCCTTATTGCTTTTAAGCATATCTTAGTTGATCCACTTAATTGAGGATGTTCTATACCCCGGCAAGGTATAGGACAGTTCTGGAGCGTGGGCGAGACTATGTATCATCACGTAGCTTATAGTGATAGTTGTCGGTTAGAGAATCTCCCAAATAAGTAAAGAGTTTATTACTATATTTTATATACATTTGAGTTATTATCTACGGTTTTAAAAGCTTTATATATATATATTGCATCTTTTATTGTTGCTTTCGCAATTGAATTGAGTTGAGTTGAGTTGTCGTGAGGCGAGTATGTTTTCCCTTTCTTTCAGTTCAGCTTTATATATGTTTCAATTTTCCCCTTACATGCTCGTACATTCAATGTATTGACGTCATTTGGCCCGCATCGTTTCATGATGCAGATACAGATGTTCAAGGTCATCAACAGGCGCTCCGTTGATACCTTTTGCAGTTCTAGATAGCTTTGGTGAGCCTCCTTGCTTTCAGAGGGTTCCACATTTACTTTTCAGTTTGTTAGGATGTTGTGGGTCTTGTTCCGACTTCCATCATTGTATTTAGAAGCTTCATACACAGTAGTATTTTGATGAGTCTTTTCCATTTTCCTTGTTAATGTTTTAAGACTTGAGTTACCTTGTTATGGCTAGTTTAATATTTTTAAACATTCTGAGTTATTTATTTTGAGACAATTGAGTTAATCTTTGCAATTGAGTTCCTATGTTGTTGAGTAAGTTTTCCAATGAGTATTTGGTCAAACCAAGGGTTCGCTTGGGGACCAACAATGGTCCTCGAATGCCAGTGACGTCCAGGGAGTAGGCTTGGAGCGTGACATTACCATCTGTGTTCAGGTTCCACATTGGTTTTTCTATTGGTTCTGGAATGTTTGGAATATAGATTCTTTTAATTTCCTGGAGGGTGTCCCTAGGTAGGATGTCGATTAAGGTCTCTATATTTCATGATCCATTCTGTATAATACTATTGACCACTCTATCTAGTTCGTTTCGTTGTAGGGAGCCATTAAAATTTGTTCTCAAGGGTTGTGCATTAGGGATCCAAGAATCTGTCCAGAGGTTTATCTACCTACCATCTCCTACACTCCTGTGAAGGTTTAGTCTGCATTCCTTCCATCCTAAATTTATATTCCCATATTGCACTGTGATATCTTCTTTGGTTTGTTTCATTAATGAGGCTTGTTGATCTCGTGCCAATATCTAGGATTGTTTTTGCCCAAAAGTGTTGTTGGGTTTTTAAACATCCTTCAGGCAAGTCTCACTAGGAGAGTGAGGTTTTCTAGGATGCACTTATGGACCCCAAAACCTCCTCTCTTTTTTTCCTCTATTACTATGTTCCAGCCAATTAGGTGAAGCTTGTTTTTAATGTCTGTGGTATCCTATATAAAATTCCTTTCTTCTTAATGTCTTTGGTACCCCGTAAATGAAATGGAGATTCACTTTTGAAGTTTTGTGTAATAAAATAATACCACTAAAACTTAAAGATAAGTTTGATGGAGTAGTGGTTAAGCTGATACGGAGTAGTAGGGAAAACAAAGAACTGATATAGCTAATGAATAGTCCAAATCAAGGATTAGGTTGTTAAATGGACAAATGTTAGACCTATTTTAATAGCAGATGGAGGTAATATATAATTATTATAGGAGCAAATCACAAAACAAGAATAGTACCAGCATTTAACCAATGGCAGATGTATTGGTATATCTATTATGTGCCAGGAGCACAAAACATTAGAGAAGATTAGGAAACAATAAATCAATTTTTCAAACTAAGTCATTTGCGAGATGTGATTTTGTTTGGTACGGTGTTTGTGAATTAAGAGAGTCCACTCCTGAATCAGGTTACTTAACCACAAAAACACAGACACAATCTGTGAAAATCAGAAGAGAACAAATGTAAATTTGGAAGAGAAAATATTGAATCTGTTGATTCTTCTTGCAAAGTTTCTACAATTTATAATAAAAATATAAACAGCTAACTTAAGGCAAGTGACAGAAAAGAAGTAGTGAAACGATAGAGAAAAGAAAAGCCATAGCAGTGTCAGAGAAGGAGCAATTGAAAGAAGGTAAAAGGCCTAAACAATGTCAGAGAAGAAGTAGTAGAAAGAAACAAAAAACCCACAATGGTCTCAAAGAAGAAAAAGAACAATTAGAAGTGTTAAGTACCTTTGTTTTTTCATCCAAGCGATAATTAACAAACAATGCCCATTGATCCTTGGGTATACCATTCATATATTTTCTAATAATCTCTTCTTTACTCAATAAAGGATCTTTTGTCGCATGTCATAGTTTATGTCAGTGGTCCTTCCACTTTTTGCTAAGATTACCACTAGCCCTTCTTTTTGCCATTGGACGATCAATCCTAAAGAGAAATCGAGCCTTTAAAAAAATGTTAGTTTAGTGCAGTTTTACATATGTAACTAAAAGATGCAAGCTACACAAAACAATTTACAAGGTAGTACCATTATGATTTCATCAAAAACACGATCAAAACAAGAATTGGGCATGTCTGGCCATTTTGTAAAGCTGATTGGAAAGTACTGAGGATTTGTGTCAAGCTGCCCCATAACTCCCGCAACTATGCCGGTTGCTTTTCCAATAGGTACACCATATTCATCACATTCTACAATTATCCGCAACTATTTTCCAAGTTATGAACATTCATAACCTTCAATCTAACCATTTTTGTTACTTGATGTTGATCTAAAAAGGATAATGACCAAGTTCATGTTAGTTGCTGAGAAGGTTAAAAATAACTTTACTCGTGAATAAGACATCAAGTTAATAGGTAAATATTGCAGTATTTTAAACAAGTTGTGGTGAAAATTTAAATTACAGTAAAATATCATTTTTATGTACCTATAACATCGACGAGCCAATCATTAGCCAATTCCATAGACAATTAAGATAGCATCAAGTTTTAAATTTATAACACTCTGATATGTTAAGTAACTAACCTTTCGAGAAAATCAATCAATGAAGTCTTTATTAACTATATTCTCTATATCTGTACTTAACAGCTTTTTCCTTCAACCGCCTTCGTATATGATGTTTAAATTCAATATTAATAAGATCATTACCACTCTAAAAAAATCAACATTAACAAGTACAACAAAACAATAGAAAATTCAGATTAGCTACAAACAGTGTATTACCTACAAAAATCAAAATCAACTCTTACACCACCTTAATTAGATTAATTACAATCCTAGAAGGAATAACCACCCAACACTTGTGTATTTAGATTTGTCAGTTCCAATATTACAAGTTCAATGTGCTTCACTAAAAACATTATATAGAGTTAATGTTTCATGTTTCGACTGTAAGTAAGAAATTCATTGTATATATTGCATCAGTTCCATAAAGTTAACAAAATCAATCACATAAAAATATCAATTACAGTAGCCTTCTACATTGAATAACCCCATTTTTAACCTAATAACTGAATTATACAAAAAAGAATAACAAAATGTAACTCAAATCTAAATGAAAGAAAAAACCCTGACAAAAAACTTGAATCCTACTACATGCATGAACCGTAACAAATCTCTACTATATCATGAACTCTAACAAATAGAAAAGAGAATACAGAGATTGAAAAATAATCTAACAAAAAGCTTACCTGGTGATGGCAACTGCTTTGCTGGAGAGCGAAAAAATTCAAATTGAAATTCAAATTGTGAAGCCTATACTTGTATATATGAGCTATATATGTAGCTTATCCACAGTGTACGCCATGATCGACATCTGATTTGGGGATATGGAGAGCTTATCGGAGCTGATTTGGGGATAGTGAAAAGATGATTTGGGAATGAAAAGTATCCGACTGATTTGGGCGATTGATTCTTTATAATTAAGGAAAAGAGATAATAAAATAAAAGAGAATCATAATTAAGGAAAAGAGATAATGAAATAAAAGGAAAATGGAATTTTAAATGAAATTAAGGAAAATAAATAAATGAGATGCTTACGTATATAATGAAAGGAAATCTGTTAGGAAAATTTTAAAATTTCGAACAACGGTTCAAAGCGTAGTAATTTTAGTAATAACCGCCATTATTGGAATACTTAATATGACGTGTAAAAAAACGTCATATTATTTTACGTTTGCGGCAGTTCTATGAAACCGTCATACTATAACTGTCGCAATATTTCTGTTTTTTTTATAGTGTTTTGTTATATGGAGTGAAGTGTTGGCTAGTTAAGAACTTTCATGTCCAGAAAATGAGAATATTGAGGTGGATGTATGAACATACAAGGAGGAGATAAATTAGGAATGATGATATCAGAGATAGGGTGAGATTGACCTTGTAGTGGACAAAATCAAGAAGGTGAGATTAAGATAGTTGGACATGTAAAGTGGAGATCCGCTGATGTGTGTGAAGAAATGTGAGAGGTTGGAAGAGGATGCTTAAAGAAGGGTGAGGTATACATAAGAGATTTTGTGGAGATGTGATTAAACGAGACATTACACAACTTCAACTACGAGGACATGACATTAGCTAAGAGGATAAGAGATCGAGAATTAGGATAAAAGTTAATAGGTAGTGAAGTGTCATCTCGCTCTCCTACAGGGTAGTCTTGGTGGATATAACATTTAGTACTATTCTCGTAGTTTCTTGTTCTTTGATTACTACTATTACTTGTTCTTGTGCTTCGTTTATCATATTTTTCTGATTTTATGATATGTTTCTCTTTATCTATTATTTGTTATGCCTTATTTTATCTCAATATTGTTATTTTTCAAACTTCTTTGTTATGTATTACTTGAGAAGAGGGTATTTCGAAAATAGTCTCTTCATCTCCACGAATAGAAGTAAGATTTGTATACACTTCATCAATTTCAAACTCCATCTATGAAATACACTGATTATGTTGTTATTTTAAATTAATTAATATATGTGCCAAATTCTAATAGGCCAAATGAATATTTAAAATTGAAAAAGCCATCAAGTTAAAGATCATTAGTTTGAAGGGTAGTACTCTTGAGCCAAAAAGATAAGGTGAGCATGTTTATAGATCAAAAGGCGGAAGGAGAATATTTGTAAACCATTTTTCATATGTTAGAGATACTTTTAGCCCTTTTCTCATAAAAATATATATGAGGTAAGTTATTCATGTATAAAATTAATATGGTGTTTGATTTGCAATTTCAAGTTATGCATGTATTAGTAATCCAAGGATTAGTTATATGAGAAAATTTATGTAGTATTTTATGTAGGTATTAATTATGCAAGATTTAGTTATTAATGTATTAGTTATTCTTATGAGAAAATTTATATTATATTATTTTATGTAGAATTTAGTTATTCATATATTAATTATTTCGTCTTCTGTCATACATAAAATAATACATAGATTTTTCATAACTTATACATATATAATTAGTTATAAAAGTTTTTAAATTACAAATCAAATATGATAATAATTTTAAATATAAATCATGTTTTATCTTCTAACCAACTATCAAACATATACTTACTTGGTTATACCAACACAAGAATTTAAATATTCAGCACTGAAATTGACAGTCACCTGAACCACTATTCGTTGTAATCCAAATATTAGAAGAACTCTATAAATTTAAGGATTTTCAGTCACCTAATCAATGATGATTCGTTATATTGTGCAACTAACCCTACAAAACAATTGGGTAAGAAATCAATCTTAGAAGAAACCTAACAGGATCAAACTTGTAATTATTTACTTATTTTGAAAATATATTTTTATCAGGAGTAATTTTTTTTTAAAAAAAAATACTTTTAGAGAATAGTATTTTCTATTTGAGTTATCAATTTAAAATGCATTTTATATCAATGTTAACTCAATTTAAAATGCATTTTATATCAATGTTAGAGTAGAATTTGTGCTTGGCTATGATTCAAAAAGTGATTTTGAGAAAAAGTACTACTAAAGAACCACCTTTTTTTGGTTAGTATTCAAAAGTACTATATATATTTTTTCTAGAAGCTTGATCAAATATCTTAATTTTTAAAAATACTTATTTATTATTATTAAAAAAAACACGTTTGGCCCAATCAAGCTACCTTTAATTTGTCCTTTAGAACCAAAATTCAGCAACCTACTCTTTGCGTAACAACGTAGAAAGTCATATCCCATGTTATTTAGGTCAACATTCTTGGTGTGCACCAATAAAATGACTAGGCAACTAGCAAATTGACCAAGTCACGCTCATGTTTTTTATTTTTTTGGGTCATCATGATTCATTATATTTTATACTAACTTCCATTATTGACTCTTCATTCTTAACTTGTATAATATAACTCTATGTCACAAACATCAACCACTTTAGTACTATATCATTTAAACAAATAAAAAAACTAATCTACCGACAATACCATAAAAACTAATAGATAAATTAGGATTAAATGTGTTCCTCCACCTTATCCGTTCAAATAAAATAGCCGATGATCAATCATAGAAATAGAAATGAAGTATTAATCCTGGTCAACTCGATCTTGATCTCCTTCTTACACCACAACACAAATATACAAAGTATGTGTCCGGATGCTTCGAACAATATCAGAAAAATTGAAATAGTTCATCATCACTTAAAAAAAACATCAAAATTAATAAGTTGTATATAAACATGTATCCTTATTCTTACACGTCAAGACAAAGACACAATTTATACATTTCATTTACAAAAATCTCAAGAAATATTTATTATTAGAACTAGTACTAGCTTAGCTCAATTATCCTTGTCTTTGAGCATTTGTTTAGCAGCTCTAATTTTTCTCTTCTCCTCCAAATGCAATTTGACATAGTAGTTAAGGAAGAAGAAGAGAATAGCACCATTGAGTACTGAATTGAGAACCCAAGCACCAATTCCATTACATCCACCTCTTAAGAAATGAAGCAAAAGTACTCCAATATGACAAATTACATTACAACTCAACAACACAATTTGACAGTGATTCACAAAATGAAAACACTTACTGGGTAATCCAACAGCAGTCCAAAATCTGTAACCATAAACCACTGAGTAAATTGATGTTGTCAAAATTATACCAAGAACTTGAAACGATTGTGAGAATTCAAGCCATAAAAATGACATGAAAATTAGAATTGAGTGATTGAATAGCTGATAGAAGGAGAGTTTACGACGACGTATGATGGTGAAAAACGTACGCAAAGTGTGAAGGAATCGAGATAGGTAGAAAATGTATGACCAGAAAAATACCCGACCCGATGGACGAGTACCGATAGGGAAACAGAGCAGCCATTGAAACGGCGTCGTTTTGTACCTACGCCAGAACCAGCGTGTATCACGGATCTCTGCTGCCGCGGAGAGGAGGATTCCGGCGAATATAGTAAACGAGATCAACGCCATGGAAAGAGAGTGAACGGCAGGGATCGGACCGAGAGGAAGAGGACGACGGTGACGGAAGACGAGGAGGAGGAAGAAATGGAGGAAAACTGATAAAATAATGTAGGACGATATCGATATGAACAGGAAAACCCACGTGTTGCCCCATGATTGGCTATCAGTCCATCGGAATCCGACGATTGAAGGATGTTCAGAGAGGTAATAACGTAGGGGTTGAATCATCCTACTTTCAGTCATATGGAGAAAAAAACTGATCTAACAACAAAATATCTTCTCTGCCGGGACCGTTGCCAGGGCCGGAATTACGCCGGCGAAGATCAGTATTGTTTTGTTTGATTATAATTAATAACTGAATTGAATTGAATTGAAAAGTTAAATGATGAGATAATAGATGATAGTGGAAAAATAAAGGAGGAGGTCAAAATTGGAATAGCGGTGAATGAGCAAAACCCAAGATCTTTCTGTACCTCTGCTCCTTTACCAAACTCCCTTATTTATATATGATGATATGAACCAGGGATACCATGTACTATTGTAACCTTCAAGACTAACAAGGACAAAATATAGGAATGATATATAGGGGATTTTTTTTTTTATGCATAAAAAACATTATGGTATGTTGGGACTTGGGATGATGAAAATGGACGGTTTAAATACAAAATAAATGGAGTAGTTTTTTTCTTTTTTTTTGGGGTGTCGGTTCGGTTCGATTATCGATTTAATTTAAACATTTTTAAATATGCTAAATCAATAAGATGTTTTTTTATCGGTTTTTCATTTATCGTTTGGTTCTTAACGGTTCGATTTTCGATTTAACCAATAAAAAATTGGTTATAAAATAAATATATGACTTCTCTAACAAATTTGACACGACAAGACAATAATGTACTTTACAAATGGTCATAAAATAAAAACAACGGAAAAGGGTCAAAATTGCCCCTGAACTATACGAAATAGACCACTTATACCCTCCATTATATTTTGGGATCAAAAATACCCCCGCAGTTATCCCAGGAGACCACAAATACCCTCAAGAGTTAACACCCCAATTTTTTAGTGACGTGGCAAGCCACATGGGACTAATCCCTCCACCTAAGCATTGCCAACTAAGATTCACTACAAAAGA
>JAJOOR010029582.1:0-14163 GCA_036250505.1 Solanum acaule
TCTAATTTCTCTGGTTATTAGCTTAAAAATGAAGAAAAAATTCGAAGAAGACGATATATGCAACTTTCCACCGACTTAGGGCCCCACCTCACGTGCCTGCTTGCGCAGTCCCACGAAAATGCGAATATCTCTCTATTCTGAAGTCGTATGAACAAACGGTTTGATGCGTTGGAAACTAGACTCGTAGACCTTCGATTCAATAGTTTGTGAGACCCATAACTCTTAATAGATTGGGAGAAAACGTCCGAGACATTTGACTCAAATTCCAGACAAATCTTTAAAAAGGAATTTACGGTAACTTTCGCCAACTTTTATTTTATCACTTACCTAACTTCAAAACTTGAGATGCCACACTTGAACACTTAAAATATCACATAACACATCATTTTTAATTTATTACTCACCCTCCTTGTCTTTCCACGAAGATACGAGTTAATTTAGACGTTTTTAAAAGTCGGGGTGTTACATAAGCGTCAGTTTGTCTCTTGTCTTAAAGCTAGAAAGATGATTTCTAAGGGTTGCATTTACCGTCTAGTTAGGGTGAGAGATATGGATTCTGAAATTCCTACTCTTGAGTCGGTCCCCGCTGTTAACGAGTTTCTGGATGTTTTCCCTAATAATTTACCCGGTGTTCCTCCCGAAAGGGAAATAAACTTTTGTTTTGACCTTCTCCTAGATACGCAACCTATCTCTATTCCTCTTTACCGAATGGCTCCGGTAGAACTTAAGGAATTGAAGGAACAATTCAAGGATTTGTTGGATAAGGATTTCATCCGACCGAGCATCTCTCCAGGAGGTGCTTCAATTTTGTTCGTTAGAAAGAAAGATGGTTCACTTCGTATGTGTATTGACTACTAGAAATTAAATAAGGTTACGATTAAGAATAAGTATCCTCTCCCAAGGATAGATGATTTGTTTGATCAACTTCAAGGATCAAGCTACTTCTCTAAGACTGACCTCTGGTTGGGTTATCACCAATAGAGGGTGAAGGAAGATGACATTCTAAAGACAAATTTTCAAACTCGGTATGGTCATTTGTAGTTTTTTGTGATGTCGTTTGGTTTGACTAATGCTCCGGCCGCGTTTATGGATTTGATGAATAGGGTGTTTAGACAATATCTTGACATGCTTGTGATTGTGTACATTGATTATATATTTATCTACTCACGAAGTGAAGACGAGCATACCAATCATTTGAGGATTGTGTTGCAAGTCCTCAAGGACCGACAACTCTTTAAAAAGTTTAGTAAATGTGAGTTTTGGTTAAGGTCTATGCCTTTTCTAGGTCATATTATGTCCGGTAAAGGTATTAAGGTACATCCTAAGAAGACGGATGTAGTCAAGAGTTGTCCTAGACCTCTATCCCCTTAGGATATTAGAAGTTTCTTGGGTTTAACTGGTTACTATAGAAGGTTTGTTGAAGGGTTTTTCAGTGATTACCTCTCCACTGATGGCATTGACTCAAAAAAGGTTAAGTTCATAATGTATGAAGTGTGTGAAAAGAGTTTCCAAGAATTGAAAGACAGACTTACTTCCGCTCTGGTGTTGACTTTTGATGTGTCGCAAAATCTTGGTACATTTGATGCTTGAAAACTAAGGATTAATACTAGAATTGAGTGTATTTATGTGAATATTATGTGTTCGGTAGTGGTTATACAAGTAGAACAGGTGGACGTGAATGAGGAAATAAAAGAGGAAAATGCAGTGAAAGTGAATTGAAACAAGTGAAGACTATAGACGGCTTCATGGACCGTGGTCTTCACTACTAATCGTGCAGTTTGTCGTGAGTACCTTTCCAGTGAGCAGGCCTTGAGAAGATCAATTGTGGCAATACCAAGTAAAGACCACAGACAACCTCACATGCCGTAGACCTCATAATGATCCATGGAAGTACTCGTGAAGCTGATCCAATGAATAGGTATAAAAAAGATGAAAATTGAATTGGCCAAGTTAAGACCATGGGCACCTATACGGATCGTGGTCATCGTCATGATCCGTGGTTGTGATCGTGGAGTGGATCCAATGTTTATGTTGTGAGAAGATGAAATGTAGTGTTCACCAAGTGAAGACCACAGAAGGCCTCATGGGCCGTGGCCCTCATCACGGTTCATTGTGGTGATCGTGAAGAAGATCCAGTGTATAGGTTGTGAAGACTCACATTTTTTTTGGGCCGAGTATAGATCATGGCCGGCTTCACGAGCCGTGAAGTCTGCGACGGTCCATCATATTGCCCGTGCAGTTGCCCGACAGTTCAGTCCTACTTCAGGTAGGACTCTTTTAAGACACTTTATTTAAATTAATTAGGTCGTTTTTTAGTTTAGATCTTATCTTACTTGAACGACAAACAAGTTTCCATTATTCTGAGTTTTTAGTTTTCGACTTTAACATTGAATCAAGTTTGAAGTTTGGATTTCCGGTTCTTGAATTATCAAAGTATCTTGTTGGTTTGCTTATTTTTGTAAGTACTTTCTCAACATGTCTTCATTTTATATTTCTGGATGCTTACGTGAAATCATGAGTGGCTAAATACCACAACTGGGATTGTGGGATCTACGACGTAAATCGAAGTGCAATTCCGTAGAATGAGTGATAGGTGATTTATGTTTGCAAATTATAATCTAGCTTTCATTATCCATGTATTCTGATGAATGCACGCTTTGGAGTGAGCCTGTATCTATTAATTGTTCCAGAGAAAAATAATAGTTAGGAAAAGGCTAAATTAACTGGGAGAAGTGGAGTCAAAGTTTGAGTTCGAGAGAAAAGAACTTTAACACCATTGTAAACTAGGGTACAACTAGTAACACTCTGGAACCGAGAGGACTTGAGTGAACATTATCTGATTAGACTGAGAAGTATTAGATATATATAACTCGTCTGTATTTCGTAGAGATAAATTACTTTAAACTCAACTACGGAAGAACATTAGGTGTAACGTTATGGGGAACACAATCCTAGTTTCTTTTAATCATTGAAACAACTTCAGAACTGAAAACTCTGTTAATTGTTAATCTAGATTTTGATTACAAATTTTAGTTACTAGAACATCACAACTAAACCCATTTTACTTTCCGTAATTGTTTCTTTAGGAAATAATAACGACATTTGAGTAAAACTCGACAGTGAAATCATATCTGTAAAGAAATTCTCTGTGGGATCAACCTCAACTCACGTTGATTTCTATAAATTGACTTCGACCATTTATATCTCTTAATTGAGGTATAAGTTTGGACGTATAAAACTTTTGCGTCGCTGCCAAGGAATTTCAATTCAGAAGTGTTTTACTAGGTTTTATTCTAAGTGTAGTTAGATTTCCTAATTTTACGTCTTGTTCTTTGTCTGTGTCTCTTTCAGGTGAGTTCGACTGTGTATGCTAAATACCAGAATTAAGGGCGCCCCATTAGTCCCACACAATCCAAAACTTCGGAAAACAATCCGCTAGATGGTGAACGCATAAGAACTTGAGGTGCAGAGACAGAGATTTGGATTGGAAGCTGAAACCATCATAAGATGTATTCAGCCGAATGCTGTGAACAACTCGCCTAGGGTGGTGGATGAAACCATAGCAGTGGATGAAGTCATTCTCCCCCACCGCCAACCAATAGCTCTAAGGGGTAGAGCACAACATCCAATTGACATGATGTATGAAGAGGATGACTTAGACTTGGATGGAGCTGGAGCCACTGGAGCGATAGTGTTACCTACACTACCTCCAGGTGTTATATTCAAAATCACCAGCACTATGATTCAACTGCTTAATCTGAAAGATATGTTTAGGGGTGCAGTAGGTGATGATGCTATTCAACATCTGATGAACTTTATGGCGATATGGAAATCCCAAGAAATTCCTGGGGTTAGCCAGACAACAATGAGACTGAGACTGTTCCTATTCACTGGAGAGGCAACAAATTGGTTGAATGAGATGCCTGATGACTCAATCAGGACTTGGACTGAACTGAAGGAAGCTTTCCTGGAATGATTCTTTCCGAAATCAAAAGAGTTGCAGATGAAATATGAGATTAGTGCCCATAAGCAGCTACCAGGAGAAGCGATGCATGAAACTTGGTGGAGATTCAGCTAAAAACTGAAGAAGTGCCCAAAACATGGTCTCACTGAGAGACATCTAAAACATGCTTTCTATAGATCTTTGAATTATGTTACTAAACTTGTTGTTGATGCAGTGCGTGGAGGATCATTTATGAGGAAGCCATTCTCAGAGAGCATGCAACTGATGGACGAAGTGTAAAAGAATAATAGGGCTTGGTACACCAGGGATGCAGAAGTAGGAGATCTTGGGTACACATTTGAACTTTCAGCTGAACAAAGGAAAAGAGAAGAAGAAAGGGATCAGGACATGGCACACATGAGAACCCAAATATATCTACTTACGAAGCATATTGTCGCAAAGTCTAAAAGGTAAATGTTGTGGGACAGCCAAACATGTATGAATATTAGGATATCGATCTAGATGAGGAGGCTAATTACCTGGGCAACCAAGGAGGTTTCCAGAATTATAACTTGGGAAACTAGGGTTACAATTCTGTAAATGCAGGTTGGAACTACTCAAGAGAAAGATAGTATGATAGGCCAACAAACAGAGAGTAGGGAAACTGGCAGAAAAGAGATGGGTACAGAAATGATCGTAGTAGTATGTATGTTCCCCCGGGTACTAGAGACCGGGCAAATGGTAGTTCCAACGGGTCTAAGTTGGAAGACATATTGGCCAAGGTGCCCTAAAAGGTTGAATCAACTGGTACATGGGTGAAAGAGATGAAAGGTGATTTCTCTAGTATGAGACAACTGGTAGACTCTCACACCACCTCCATCAAGCAAATTGAGCAGTAGTTGGGGCAACTTTCAGCCTCATTAAATTAGAGGAAGAATGGGTCACTACCAAGTGACACGATCCAAAATCCTAAGAAGGACGTGCATTGCATGGCTATCGCCACCAGGAGTGTAAGATGCTTAATGACCCAATTTCTGTAGGTACTAAACATGAGTAGGTCTTGGAGCAAGTTGGAAGAGAGAAGGATGAAGCTGAACATGTAGATGACTTAGATGATGCTTAGCCAACAGCACAACCCGCAAGATAAAAAGAGAAAGATGTTGAAGGAAATATGCCTTTACAGCAGATCCCAAGACCACCTCCTCCTTTCCCCCAACAGCTTAAAAAGAAAGCCGAAGATGGGAAATTTGTGAAGTTCATCACCATGTTGAGACAACTGTCAGTAAACATACCATTGTTGGAAGCCTTGGAGCAGATATCAGGATACGCCAAGTTCATGAAAGACTTGGTTACAAAAAAAAGAGATGTAAGTATTGATTTGACTAACAATCTTCATCACTGGAGTGCTATTGCTAACACTCTGGTATAGAAGAAGAAGGATTCAGGTGCATTTACCATACCGTGCACCATCGGATCAATCAAATTTGCAAAGGCCGTGTGTGACTTAGGGACCAGTATAAACTTGATGCCACTGGCCATATACAAGCAACTGGAGTTAGGAGTTCCTAAACCCACAACAATGAGGTTAATGCTGGCAGATAGGTCAGTGGAGCGACATGTGGGCATCCTATGTGATGTGCTCGTAAAGGTGGACACGTTCATGTTTCTGACAAACTTCGTAATCTTAGATTGCGAAGTGATTTTGAGGTTCCCATTATTTTAGGAAAACCATTTCTGGCCACAGGACGAGCATTAGTAGATGTTGAGAGAGGAGAACTGAAATTCAGACTCAACAAAGAAGTGGTAAAGTTTAATATTTACAGGTCAATGAAACAACCACATGACATGAATGTGGTGTCTATGATAGAGGTTTTGATGAAGAAGAGATGGGAGCAACCATTGAGAAGAGGCTAGCTGTTGAAACATTTGCATCCATGCTGATGAACTATGTAGCAAATGTCGGATCTGACTATGTAGAGACAGTGAATGCTTAAAGGGAATGGGAGCACACTCTTATGTTCCAAAGAAACTGGACTTATATTTGAAAAACAGGCCAAGTTCCCCAGCAAAACCATCTATTGAGGAGACACTTATGCTGGAACTACAATAGTTACCTAGTCACCTGAGGTATTATTTTTGGGAACTAACAACATTTTTCCTGTGATTTTGGCTACAAATTTGAATGATGAACATGTTCAAGCTGTGATCAAAGTGTTGATAAGGTACAAAAGAGCTATTAGGTAGAGAATTACTAATATCATCGGATACCTCCGAGTATATTCACCCATAAAATCCAACTTGAGGAGGACTGCAGCCTAAACATTGAAAATCAGAGGTTAAACCCACCTATGCAAGAGGTGGTAAAAAAAGAGATCATCAAGTGGTTAGATGCTGGGGTGGTATACCCCATTTCTGACAGTCACTAGGTCAGCCCAGTGCAATGTGTGCCCAAAAAGGGTGGTATGACTGTGTTTGCGAACGCAAAGAATGAGTTGGTCCCGTAGAGACCAGTCACTGGATGGCTAGTGTGCATGGACTACATGAAGCTGAACAAGTGGACCTTGAAGAATCAGTTCCCGATGCCTTTCATGGACCAGATGCTTGACATGTTGGCTTGGAAAGGGTAGTACTGCTTCTTAGATGTATACTCTGGCTACAACCAAATATCAATTGCTCCTGAAGATCAGGAAAAGACCACCTTCATATGTCCTTATGTCACCTTTGTGTTTAAACGCATGCCATTTGGACTATGTAATGCACCAATAACTTTCTAGAGGTGTATGATGCCTATCTTCTCGGACATGGTGGAGGACACTCTGGAGGTCTTCATGGATGGCTTTTCAGTGGTAGGTGATACCTTTGATAACTGCTTGCTTAATCTTAGCAGGGCCCTACAGAGATGCGAGGAGGGCAATATAGTGCTGAACTGGGAGAAGTGCCATTTCATGGTCAAGGAAGGCATAGTCCTTGGACACAAGGTGTCACAAAAGGGCTTAGAGCTCGACAAGGCAAAAATTGAGGTGATTGAAAAGTTTCCTCCACCTATCTGTGTGAAGGATGTTCGAAGTTTCTTAGGATATGCCGAATTCTATAGGCATTTCATCAAGGACTTCTCAAAAATTGCACACCCCATGTGCAAACTTTGGAGAAGGAGGTGAAATTTGTTTTTGATGAGACATGTCTTAGAGCCTTTGAATGCCTAAAGGAGAAGCTAATTTCTGCCCCAGTGATTATTGGCCCAGACTGGGCTGAGTCATTTGAGGTAATGTGTGATGCCAGTGGTACTGCTTTAGGAGTTTTGTTCGGGCAGAAATACAACAAGATGTTCCATCCAATCTACTATGCTAGTAAGTCACTAAATGGAGCACAACGAAATTACACAGTCATTAAACAGGAACTACTAGCCGTGGTGTATGCTTTCGAGAAATTCAAAGCTTACTTGCTGGTACAAGAGTGATCGTCCACACAGATCATTCAGCTCTGCGATACCTCATGGCAAAGAAAGATGCCAAGCCAAGGTTGATCAGATGGGTGTTGCTACTTCAGTAGTTTGATTTTGAGGTTAAGGACAAGAGAGGTTGTGAGAACCAGGTGGCTGATTACCTGTCTAGGTTGGAGGCTGAAAATAAAGAAGAACTTGACCTTGAAATAAATGATTCGTTCCTGGATGAGCAGGTATTAGCCGCTACTCTTGATCATATTCCTTGGTTTGCTGATTTTGCTAACTTTCTTGTTAGTGACTTGATGCTTGAGGGGCTAACATTTCAGCAAAGGAAGAGGTTCCTGCATGATGTGGGTAAGTAGTTTTGGGATGAACCTTATCTATACAGGGTCTGTGCTGAAAACTTCATTAGGCGATGTATCCCTGAAGCTGAGATGTTGCATATTCTAGAGGCCTCTCACTCCTCTCCGGTAGATGACCATCATGGAGGTGCTCAGACAGCCCACAAGATACTTTAGTGTGGGTACTACTAGGCCACAATTCATCAGGATGCGATAGACATAGTAATTAAGGAGTTTTGATGTGTGCCAGCGGCAAGGAGCCATCTCTCGACGCCATGAGTTACCCATGTCACTTATTCTGGAGGTGGAGTTGTTTGATGTGTGGGGAGTCCATTTCATAGACCCATTTGTGAGCTCCTATGGGCAGAAGTACATATTGGCGGCAGTGGAGTATGTATCCAAATGGGTTGAAGCAGTTGCTTTACCTGAGAATGATGGCAAGAGTGTTGCTGGTTTTCTGAAAAAGAATATCTTCTCAAGGTTCGGCACACCCAGAGCTATAATCAGTGATGACAGTTCTCATTTCTGCAACAAGGTATTCAGTGCGCTTCTAGCTAAATATGGGGTTAAACAACACAAAGTGGCAATTCCTTATCATCCGCAGGCTAGTGGTCAAGTGAAGGTGTCCAATAGAGAGATTAAGGAGATTTTGGCTAAAACAGTGAATGCCAACAGGACAGATTGGGCACGAAAGTTAGATGATAATCTATGGGCATAGCAGACAGCTTTCAAGGTGACTATTGGTATGTCTCCATATCAATTGGTGTTTGGAAAAACATGTCATTTGCCGGTTGAGTTTGACCATAAAGCATTCTTGACTTTGAAGAAGCTGAACCTTAGTTGGAGAGAAACTGCAAACCTGAGACTGGATTAGATTAATGAGATGGATGAGTTCCATTTGAGAGTGTATGAGAGGTCCGCACTATACAAGGAGAGGATGAAGCTGTATTATGATAAACATATTGAGAAGAGAACTTTCACTCTTGGTGATTTGGTGTTACTTTTCAATTCTAGACTTCGTCTATTTCTTGGGAAGTTGAGATCCAAATGGGCTGGGCCTTTTAAGGTAACTTAGGTGTTCCAGTCAGGTGCTATTGAGCTTGAGAAT
Source organism: Solanum acaule (assembly GCA_036250505.1). NCBI lineage: Eukaryota > Viridiplantae > Streptophyta > Magnoliopsida > Solanales > Solanaceae > Solanum > Solanum acaule. The sequence goes on from JAJOOR010029582.1 coordinate 8,835, forward strand.
GACAAGGGTGAGAGGGTCAAGGCTAATGGTCAGCGAATCAAGGCATACTTGGGTGTTTCAGAAGAAGTGAAAATTGTGGAATAATGTAAACTAGATGAAGTTTGAGTAATCAAGTAACCTACATCGCGCCGCGATGTTAAATTGTGCTCTAATTGGGAGGCAACCAAAGATTGTATTTGTAATAGGTAGTTTATTTTTCCTCATTTTTCTTTGTTTATATAGAGTCACTGCGTGTTGATGTGTGCAGGAAAGACTGGAACTAAGTATTGTAGGAATTGGGTGCAGACAACTCTTCACGAGTAGTCCCACGGGTCGTGGTGTCCTTCACGGGCAACTTCACGGCCCATCAATCTCAGCACCAACCTAAGGAAGCTTTTGGAAATTGCAAGAAAAAGGTTCACGGTTCGTCAAGACTTTTATGGACCGTTTAGCCTCTCGTGAACCCCAGGTATGCATTTTGTCCTAAGACATTTCCACCGACCACTGTACGGACCGTGGTAACCTTCACGGGTCATTTCACAGTCCGTCGTTCCCAACCTAGTATTAACAGTGAATCGACCCGACCCGCGCATGAACCAAAGTTGAAATTAAAATATATGTGCTTCCTAAGAGCCAAAGGTCGGGTTTTTCTCTTATTTTCTCCCCTTTCTTCATCTTATAACGGTTACTTAAGTGTTAAAAATGATTCCCTTCATCTTAAAGTTCTAAAATCACCAAGAATTGAAACCCTAGTCCTAATGTTTGCCAAGGCTTTAACATCAAGTTCATCTTCTTCTTTTTGGGCGAAGTTCTCCATTAATCCAAGTAAGTCAGTTCATAACTTGCTATAAGTTTGATCTTGTCTAAAAACAAGTTAGATTTACTTGGAATTAGTTGAGATTAGCATGATCATGTGATGAACTACCATTGTTGGTGTGAAATTATTGTGGGTTGGTACTTCTGTACTGAGTTCTCGGTAGTGTGTCATTTTACTGAATTGGTTATTAATGGATGTTTGTATTGTTCAGGTACTATGGTTCCCTGAAAAAAAAAATGCAACTCCACTTGTTCACCTACTGCTTCACAATCCAAGGTAACGCTTTGGAGTCTAGTAGTTCGGAGGTACAGATAAATGTTACTCCTGTAGATCACCCACCTAGAGCTAATAGATCCAGAACAATGAGGGCCATTCTCCAGGACATTCCTCCCCAGTCAGAATAGGGAGGTAGTAGTTCTTGTTGCGGTGAGGAATCGAGAAGTAAATCGGATGCCCGTTTGGGTAGCCAGGTGGATGATGGTTCGGGAGACAGTGAAGAGTCTGAAAGTGGCTCTCAAGAAGATGCAACCACATCTCCACCTGCAGTAGAACCACAGTCTGATACTGGAGCTCAAATAGAGGCAGGTGCAGTAGAGGGGGATGATGAGACGACTCCAGATGATACAATGGTCCAGTATGTTAGCCTCCTCAAATTTGACCCAGATGTGTGACAACAACTAATTGACTGTTTCAGATCCATGTGGACGGTGAACAGGTCGGAAGATTTCTTTGAACATGGAATTGTGAACAAGTTGGGGGGATTTAGAAAGAGACCACTCAAGCCCGAGACTAGGGTATGCTGGTTTGGGAAGCCAGGTGGATGATGGTTCGGGAGACAGTGAAGAGTCTGAAAGTGGCTCTCAAGAAGATGCAACCACATCTCCACCCGCAGTAGAACTACCGTCTGATACTGGAGCTCAGACAGAGGAAGGTGCAGTAGAGGGGGATGATGAGGTGACTCCAGACGATACAATGGTCCAATATGTTAGCCTCCGCAAATTTGACCCAGATGTGCGACAACAACTAATTGACTATTTCAGATCCATGTGGACGGTGAACAGGTCGGAAGATTTCTTTGAAAATGGAATCGTGAACAAGTTGGGGGGATTTAGAAAGAGACCACTCAAGCCCGAGACTAGGGTAGTGATCGCAAACATCTAGGCATTTCTAGAGATTTACAAATTGTTCCAAACCAGCTTGAATGGATGACCAATGCCCCTGGGTAATAGGCCGTCCATCTGCCTTGAGAGTTCTATGATATCTACGCCGCCACCCTAATGAACATTGCTACGGAAACTGAAACGACAAAGAGAGCACATAAGACGCTTGCAGCCACATTGGCTCCTTTAGATACAATCACTATTCAGGGTAAGATTGTCAATATCTCTAAGGAATCAATTAATAGGATGCTACATGGCCCCGAATATACAACACCAGCTTCTGTAAGATTGTTTGAGGGAAAACACCATGCTCTCATGAGTGAATCGGAGATAAAGGACTCTACTTCGTGAGAACGTATCATGCGTTGGATTGTAGGTTGCATTGCCATAGAAAGAGAAGCGGTAGCATGGGTGTCTGATCAATATGTGCCAATTACAAAGGTATCCCTCGCTAGAATCAGTGGTTGCATGCCTCATGGTTGGGTACCTTATGAATATGGGTCGGATCATCGCTATGGAGATGTGAGATAGAGTGGTGAATGAGCGAGCAGGTTTGCCGTTTCCCTGTCTGCTAGGGAAACTTTGTTTGCAGGCGAACATTCCTCCAAATAAGTTGGTAGATAACCAGTTGAGGAATCCAAGATAACTGTAGCTTCCAAAATTCAGGATGTCAACAATCCTCTTTTTGGGAGAAAATCAGGGGCGGTGGGACCATTAGCGCTGTACCTCACCCACCAGTAGTCATCCCACAGGTTGTAGGGAAAATTGAGTAGGGTGAGTCATCACAACCAGCCTCGGGGGTACCATCACCGCCACCAGCTTCAAACTCCCAGGTGAGAAGTACGTATATCACCCTTCCCACTGCTTTCCTTGAAAGGTTGGTTGCAGAGCAGCGACATACCAAAACTTTGGCTGACCAAATTGTCAATCGAATGCCCCAGCTCATAGAGCGCGATGTGTTCACCGCAGAGAAGAGTGTAAAAGATGAAATGTAGAAGGAACTTGCTATTTTGAAAAACATGATGGATGTCTTAGAGGCCCATGTCCAAACACAGTTGCAGGCTACCGGATAGAGCAATAATGAAGAGTTCCAGAAGCAGTAGGCCGAAATGCAAGCCCAAGTTGTTAAGTTAGCTGAAAAGCTGGTATAGAAGCCCACTCCAGTCATGCCAGAATCATTAATGAAGATAATCAGTTAGCATCCTACTACTCAGTCTCTTGACTATCTCTGGGGGGAACTCCCTAAAAGCAAATCTGGCAAGAGAAAGAAAAAAGATGGAGAATCTGATGATGAGCTACCGATTGACCTGTTCAAAGAGGAAAAAAGGCAACAAAAGAAAGACCGCAAGGCATCAAGGAAGGAAGCTAGAGAGAAAGAAGCACTTGAGCAACAATGGCGAGATGCAGTGTTAGCTGGAGCTTCTGGTAGCGGAGCACATGTCCCAGTAAGTGGTAGCCAACCTGATCCTGAGCTGGTTTCTGAGAGTGCACCCATTGATAAGGGTGCCAATGCTGATCCAACTACTGGCGCCAAGAGTGCCGCAGGTATGTCTCTTCCTCATAGCCCTGGTTTGTATTTATTCATTGACTTTGAGGGCAAAGTCTTTTCGTTTGGGGAGGGGGTGGTGAGAAACCATCCATTCTAGCTGTTAGGATGAATGGAGGTTGACTCTGTGTTTACTGTGAAAACTGTTATTGTCTTGTGTTTGTGTTGGTGAGCTGTGCAGTAGCTAGTCTGTGTGAATGATTACCTTGACCTGAGATTTGACTGTTAGGATCTTTAGATGACATCTTAGATACTTACATGTTGAACATTGCTAGTCTGATCAATAAATTGGTGATCCAAGAAACTGGAGAATATAGTTCTATGTCATGTGCGTGCGAGTTTTGCTCGAAATCTAAAACTAGGAGCAGAAACTAGAACTTGCCTGAGTAGTCTTTCTTAAATCTGAGAATAACCGGATAGTAAAGGATCAGTAGGCCATTTTTGTTAAGCCATTAAAAAGCCAAAAGTAAAACAACAAAAATAAAAAGCTTATCACCTGAATCCGATTTGAGCCTGAAAATCAGTCTTTGTTCTTACCCAGTAAATATCATATTCTTTGGTCTCCAAATATACGATGTCACAACTCAGGCCAAAAGCCTAAGTTGAGGGTGATTGCAATCCGATCTGAAAGAAAAAGTGAAAAGAAGGTTCAACTAGTGAGCTGAATGCATATAAAAAAATGAAGAAAAAGACAAAAAAAAGAAAAAGAAAATAGTGGCTGCTGGGATGTGCTAAAATGAAGAAAAAGAGGGAATCGCTAAAAAAAAAGTTGTGTGCAAAGAAACTTTGAATAACCAAGGAACTAGTCACTTACAAACCCAAATATCCATTCCCTAGCTTGAGCCTATGTTACAAGTCGATAAAGTCCTACAGTGATCCTATTCCGGGTGTTTGAAAGATAGAGCGTAGAAAACAAGGGCAAGCCTATGGTAGTATGTTCTTAGTGTTAGAAGTTCTTTGAGAGTGCGAGCGTAGTACTTAGTCCCAATTATCATGAGTGAGGGACTTCTTTGGTGTGAGGACACAGTGATTGCATTCGAGAGTAGATTTTGTAAGCTGATAGTTCACATGCATAAGCATGATCGACTGTGAGTAATGAGACATCATATATTGATCATGGCATGTTAAATTCATGGTTTTGGATACAAATTGTGTTTGAGATGGCTGCTGCGTAGTTTCAAAAGTGTTTGAATGATTTGAGGGCTGAATGTATTGTTTTCTCATCACTTGAGGACAAGTAATGGTTCTAAGTTGAAGGTGTTGATGTATCGCAAAATCTTGGCACATTTGATGCTTGAAAACTAAGGATTAATACTAGATTTGAGTGTATTTATATAGATATGATGTGTTGGGTAGTGGTTGTACGGGTAAAACAGGTGGACGTGAAAGATGAAAGAAAAGAGGAAAATGTAGTGAAAGTGAATTGAACCAAGTAAAGACCACAGACGGCTTCACGGATCGTGGTCTTTACTACTGATCGTGCAGTTGGTCATGAATACCTTTCCAGTGAGCAGGCCTTGAGAAGATCAATTATGGTAATACCAGGTAAAGACCACGGACAACCTCACGGGCAGTGGTCCTCACAACAATCCGTGGAAGTACTCGTGAAGTTGATCCAGTGAATAGGTATCAAAAAGATGAAAAATGAATTGGCCAAGTGAAAAATGAAGTACTCGTGAAGTTGATCCAGTGGAAGTACTGTTGCCTGGATTTTTTATGCTAATAGAGTTGCTAGAATTAGGGAATTTAATGAGCGTTGTGTACTATGTGATTTGCCACCAAGAAAAATTCCAAGACATATTAAAACAAGGTGGAATTCTTTTTACG
>JAJOOR010029583.1:0-19279 GCA_036250505.1 Solanum acaule
TATAAAAAGTGACAAAACTATTTAAAAATAACTTGAGAAACATTGTGAACTTTATTGAAAACTGACTATTTCAAAACGTTTGAAATTAAAGAAGCTCGATAATTAATCCATATAGTGGAGGGTCAAATCTATGTGTCAACAACTGCCACTCATTTGACTGGGATAGATGAAAGAGATCCGAGGCAAATGAAATTGACGAATCCAATTTTCTCCGTCCAATAATTCATCTTTCAAGCATTTTGAGGAATTATGGTCGGACCCTGGTATTGGGTTTCCAACTTATCTCAAGTTACATGAGAACTCCATCCACTACAAGTTAGAAAGATACTTTATTTAGCGCACAATTTTGAAAGAATTCAAAAGCTATTCTGGTGTGGAAGTATGGGGACATCAAAAATCTCGAGAATGGAGTGAGAACATATTTGTTGGAGTACAGTCAAGTTTTCAACATCGAGCTTGCCTACATATCCCTAAACTTTGTGAATCAGATTGTTTGTAGTTCGACTCAATCGGTTGAAAAAGAAATCTCTTATGCGGAAATAACCTTTAGCTTAAGGATGAGTGACAAAGGATATGAATGTGGAAAAGCGGCAAGCAAATATCTCAACTATGAATGTGGGGTCTTTCACACCCATAGGTAAGAACTTACTTGGACATATCTTCCAAAGCTCTAGGTGTATTGTCACTTGAATTTGAATATTTACCTCTTGTGAGAATTGAAATTTTCACTAAAGGCAAACCTAAAACTATTAAACCCCAAAAAATACCCACACACCTTATGATAGGGATGGGGTTTGATTGTGGTGGAAGTCGTTCCTTAACTCGCTTCCTAGGAGGTTGATATTCTTTTTTGGACTATATCCCTGTTCGCTGCTAAGAAAAAGTCCCACGTTGTGTTGCGTCCTATTTTGACGTAGTGCACTTTGCATATTGAAAAGTCTGGAAAAAATTGTTAGGAGAAAATGTAACATAAATACAAATATAATTTGTTCAAATCTGGTTTAACATGCCATACTGAAGGAGATAACGATCTGATTTCAAATGTAGTGCTTTCGAAAGAAGCGGTGATCCAAAGTGATGTGTCAATTTGAACGAGGTGATGATCCAATAACATAATATAATGTGTCGCTTTTTAGGAATGTGGCGTCCCAACGTGCCACTTTTTAGAGAGGTGACTTCCCGACATGTTACTTTTTAGGGAGGTGACGTCCCAACGTGTCACTTTATAGGAAAGTGACGTCCTAACATGATATAACCTTGCACTTGAGGGAGGTGATGTACTAATGTAATAATAATGTGTCACCATTCGTGCAATGATTGTCTAATATAATATAATATGTCACATTGAGAAAGGTGATGACCCAATATTATATAACTTATCACGTTAAGGGAAGCAAAGTTTCAATATAGTAATAAAATGTCACGTTGAAGGAAATGGTGCTTCAATAATAACTTAACGTGTCACGTTTAAGGAAGTTACACTCCAATAATAATATAACGTGTCACGTTGAAGGAAGTGACGCTCCAATATAATAACGTGTCACGTTGAAGGAAATGACACTCCAATTTAGTTTGACATGCTTTTACCGCATTCTATCTTGTAAAAAATTGGAGACTGCATGCATACACCTTTGAGCATGGAATTTGGATGGTTAGAGATTGTTTTTATGTTTTCTAAGGGCAAGGATGAGGTAATGAATAATAGGTGGTGCTCTAGTTCTTGATTATTCTTGAGTTTCCTTGTTATGATGGTTATATGTTTTTTATTTATGTATGTATACATGTCTAATCTGTGTAGTATCATTTTTGCAATGCATGACAGGGAGATATATGAAGTGACAACAAGTAGGTTACCTCATGTAATGAACTTGTGATTGTGACTTGTGGTTTTCAAGTGGTCTTGTTCATTGTGCTATCTGATTGTTCATGATTGTCTGTGTTTTCTAGTTGACTCGGGTACCATGCCTGGTACATGATATCCCCATGGTCGGCTTAGATACAACACCTAGTATATACTAACGGTTGGCTCGGGTACCACACCTAGTGTGTGGATATACATATATAGTTGGCTTGGTTACCACATAGGTACACTAACTAAGGATTGCTTAGATACCACATCTGTATGCTAACAGTTTTGGATTTAGTAAGAGGACCAACTATGTGATTATAGTCTCATGAGTGGACTTGTTGTGTTTTTGCATGATGTAATTGTTTCATGCTAAATCCCTGAGTGGTTCGGTCACTTAAAAAGTCAGTTGATCTGAGGTATGGCTTGTACGTTACCCATATGGTACATGGATCATGCTATGATAAGTCAAGGTAAGGACTGGGATTCCGGGGCTATGTGTTACTTGTGATGGTAACAGTAGGTTAATCGGTTAATTGCATTTAAATTCTTAGGGCTATTCTGCATAATTATCTTAACTACTGAATTTAGCTTATGGGACCCAATTTTTTCTCTTTTTTTCATAATGAAACTTTGGTTGTAGGGAGTCCTGGACTAAGTCTTACCATGGATAAGTTGGTCTAAGGCGCCAAATTCATTTAATATTCCAAACATAGGCCAGAGAGTTGGCATGAGTAATTGTAAAATATAGTAGGTTAGTTTATAGGGCTCGTGATGGCATGGTATTTGTTAACATTAATGTGGTATAAGTGTTAAGCTACAATTGTGTAATATTGTGATGTTCTAGGTAGGCTGGGAAAGCCTTAGGGTGATGTAATTAAAGCACTTAGTCATGACATCTTGTGAAGGGTAAGAGTATATGAATAGAGAAGTGAGATTGTATACTTTCATATGACATATCTTTTCTGATTTTCTATATTATATTATGTGATAGATTTAGATAGAACGATGACGTCTACCAGTACGTGCGTTTGTACTGATACTACTCTTGTTATGTCACTTGACATAGTTTGGTTGTAGGTTCAGTGATGTATCATAGGTATAGAAGATTATGATCTCCAATAGTTTCCATGCTCATTTTTTTTTATTATGGTGGGAGTTGTGTCTTATTTTCTTGTACAAGTTATACCTCCTTTGTAGATTTTGTACCATTTAGACTAGTTCCTTGCGTGGTCTTTTTTAGTCTTTCATATAAGAAGTCATTTAAATTTTGATTTTAAAAAAATATGTTTAAAGAGCCTTTAATAGCAAATTATTATTTTTTGTATGTTTTAACCGGTTTGGGTGATAAGGGTTCTCCTAGCTAGGTGTTATATTAGGTGCCTGCATGGCCTGGTGGGTTAGGTTGTGATATCCGTGGAGTCAGATTCATGGGCAAGATTCACCAATTGTTACTTGACAACCAAGTAGGCTAGGTTTCTTTCAATTGCGTTGTATAGACCCGTATTACTATATTATATCATGTAGATGTTCGGAAATGGCATGTAAAAGGATTTTGGGCACATAATATATATGGTTAGAAATGTTGTTATGTGTTGTTAGGGTGGAGATGAAGTAATTACTAGAGGATGGTTCTCCCGTTCTTGATTGCCTTGAGTTCTTTATTAAGATGGTTGTACATTTCTGATTATGTGTGTATGCATGTGCACAGTTTGTACTATCATTGTGCAAGGCATGGTAAGGAATACATAGGAAACATATGTAGTTAAGTATGTTGATAATCTCATGCAATGAACTAGTTATGTGACTTATGGTTTCAAGTGTTATGGTTCGTCATGTTTGTGATTGTGCATGATTGTTCGTGTTTGATGGTTGGCTCGGGTATCACGCTTTGTACAAGATATCTTCATCGTTGGCTCAAATACCACGTCTGGTATATACTAATGGTTGGCTTGGTTACCACACTTGGAACGAGGATATCCACATATGGTTGGCTCGGGTTCCATGCTAGTACACTAACTACGGATGGCTCGAGTACCACGTCGGTACGCTAGTAGTTTGAGTTTGGGTCCCTTGAGAGGACCAAGTATGTGTTTATGGTTTCATGAGTGAACCTAGTTTACTTTTATCAATGTAATTGTTGCATGTTGGATTTCTGAGTAGTCTTGGTTACTTGTATGTGATCATGTGGGATATGGACCATATTAAGGTGAGTCAGGGTAACGACTAGAGTCTGGCTATGTGTTACTTTTCATGGTTGAGGTATGTTAAGTGTTTAGTGACAAATGAATCCTTTGGGGGTTATTCTACATAATTATTTTTACTATTGGGTTGAGTTTATCGAAAGTCAATTCCTTAGTTGTCTAAATTGTGTTTCCGTTTATAATGATGGAAAAAGGGCCAAGAATACTCCTAATCTACTGAAAATGACTCAAAAATACCCTTCTTCCATGAGTTGGTCTAAAAATACCCTCCACCTTTGCTTTTGCTTCAAAGATACCCCTCCTTCCACCTTTTGGTCTAAAAAAACTCTCAATCCAAATTTGATTTAAATAAATTCTTTTAGTCATCAGTTAATTCTTATATTTTTTATAAGAATTTTTGTTACTTATTCAAATTCTTAATATTAGATCATCTCAAAATAATTAAAATATTTAAATTTAATAAAAAATAAAATAATTTTTTTATTTAAAAATAAAGAATAAAATTCTTATTCTTGTTATTGCAATAACACAACAATTTTCCCACTTCTAAAAAAATGACTCTCAATCTATATAAATTTCTCACGTCTAATTACCTTCCCTTTGGATAAGCAAACTGCATCACAATTGTCAAAAATTTCCTCGAGAAACGAACCTCCTTTGCTCCCATCATGGAGTGGACTCAGAGATACTTAACAAAATAATTTTATCAAATAGTTTATTATTATTATTAATATTATTATTATTATATGTTATTTATCAAAAAGAAAATTAAGAAAAATATTAAAGTATTGATATAATTAAATTTCAGCATGATAATTTAAATACAATTAAAAAACAATCCAAATAATTAAAAAATCATTCAAAAAATCAAAACATAAAATAATAGTGTATAAAATATAAAATAAGATAAATAATTTACTGTGTGAAAAATGAAGGATAAGAATTTATTGTGTTATTATAATAATAAGAATAAAATTTTATTCTTTATTATTAATTAATACATTTTCATTTTTATTTTACATTAGACATAAATATTTTATATATTTTGAGATGAGCTATTATTTTTGAGCCATTTCCAAGGATAGCAGCTCCAGAGGTAGAGCAAGCAACTGAGCCCGTAGTGAGATAGCGTGGCAAAGGTAGACATAGGGGCAGGGGCAGAGGAAGGGAAACACCCGCCAGAGGTGGAGCTTAGGCTGAGGATGCAATATCAGTACTAACTGCATACTTTCCTTCTCTGTTATTTAATAATATAGGTTTGGACGTTTAGGATTCAGGTTGTTGTTATTACGATTTCCAATCTGCTCAGTAGAACTTTCGGTAAGTCCTCATCATTCGAGGACGACCTCTATCTTCTATTCGCTATTACATTTTCAGTTTTCAGACAATTAGAGTTAGCTACGGGTGCCTTACATACTTGTATTGGGTGCTAATGTGCTCCAAAATAAATAAATAAAAACTCTTTTCTGTTACTTGTATTGAGTTGAAAATTCAAGCGCAATCCCTCTTGACATATTGAATATACTAATAAAATCAATAAATATTCGAGAAGCTCATATTATAGAGACTCACCATCTCACAATGCTACTCTTGATGTAAATGTAAATGCACTAAACTTGACAAAGATGGTAACATAAAAAAATAAAAATGAGTATACTAGAGTTTTCTTTGATCCATCAATTTTACACTATTTACGACTTTAATAAAATATTTCAGTTGATTTACCATTCTAGACAACACAAAGTATCATTAAAGTCTACAGATAAAACAAACAAAAAATATTTGACTTAATAATATAAAAGCTCCATGACCTTCTATTTTGTGGCCTAAAACCTCATATAAATGGATATTTGAAGACTAAAAGTGACTTAATAATAGAGAAAATCATATTAGCATACTCGATCACTGATAAGAACTTCTACAAGTATAGCTCAAATATCAAGATTTTCAATTACCAACTCCATGAGAATTACGAGTTCAAGAACTCTCGTCTTCTTCTGGCTCAGGGACAACATTTAAATCAAACTTGAAATGCTCGCCCAAAATAGCACTTTTTGTTTCATTTAAAATTTCCTTTACCCACAACAACATTGCCACCTTATTCTCCTCCATGTGTTTATCCGAGGGTATTTCTGAGCCAGGGTGCATTATCTTATACATTAATATTCGTCTTCTTTCTTTCTCGTTAAGTTCTTGCAATTCTTTGCGAAAATCTTCAAATGCCTCAAATCCAACATATTTTCCCTCAGCATGATCACGTGCTCTAGTTTCACTTTTAAAATTTTATCAATTATTTCTTCTATACTTGTGGAACCATAAGAAAATGGTTTTCCACCTGGTGAAAAGAGCATAACACCAACTTCATCTCCGCTCCGAGTTGCAAGCTTTTCTGCATCTTGAAACAAAGTTTTATTCCTTTTGTAAAACTTATAGCGTGTGCTCTCTCAGACTTAATTAACTACATCTCAATCTTTTGCTTACCTTTCTTGGGCTCATTTTCCATCACAGAAGAAAATAAGATGTTTTTTTTGTATAAGGTTGAGCAATTCTGAGAGGAACAATTGTATAATTTATAGTAGGTGTGTAAGTGCATTTGCCACGAGTATTGTAACATTCATTTGATATGTTCATACCATAAGTCTTATTATTGTCACATGTATTATCAATTTTATATTATGACTCTATTTCAAGTGTATTGTCACGTTTATTCGGTGTTATTGTATTATATGAATATATTACGTGATTACCATGGTTTCTAACAAATGTTGTCTTCTTATTTATAATGTTTAATTGAATCTAAAGAATTTTTTTTTGTTATTTTTATTTAATATTTTCATATTATGAGTATATTTCGTCACGTGATTTGTGATATTTATTTATTATTTTCATATTATGAGTCAATTTGTCAAGTATTTTTTCACGTTTATTTAGTGTTTCCATATAATGTAAATTTATTACGTGATTACCATGATTTCTAACTAAAGTTGCCTACTCATTTTTTTCACTGGATCTGCAAAGTAATAATGTTAAATTAAATCTAAAGAGAAATAAAAAATAACAATGATTTAATTTAAATGTTCATTCGGAAGGGGAGTCTTGAATCATTGGTATGGTTTTCTATGTGACCTATAGGACACGGATTCAGATCTTCGAAGTAGGCACTAATACTTGCATTAAGATAGGTTGCCTACCTTCTACCCCTTAGGTGCAGTCCTTGTGTTGGACTCCACTAACGCATGATGTTAGTTATTTTAAAAAGAGAAAATTACATCGTTAAGAAAACTTATATTACTTAATTAGTCAGTATAGTATAGTTTGCTATAATTATCACTCGCGACTAACATTAACCATTAATTACGTGAGTTGACTTTGAGTTTTAATAATTAGTCATGTTTGTATAATTCACAACTAACCATTTTTTGTTTAATTTATATTTGTATACGATGATTTGTATTTGTATATGATGATGATTTCCACTGATATTTCAGTTTTATCATCATATACATTCAATCTTTTTGTATATAGCTTTTTAAAGTTTGTATAAATGTATAGTTTTCGTATTTGTATAATATAATTTATATAATGTAATTTGTATAATATAATTTGTATAACTGTCTAAAGTTTCTATGTTTCTGTTTGTATCGATTCGCTATTTTGAGTTTTATCATATTTGTATAATTTCAAACTTTATATTACTCAATTATCCAAAAATACACAAATTATTCAAACATACCCGCAATTATACAAACAAGATATGAATTATACAAATTATTGCCCTCTCTCGCTCGCCTCTCTCCTCCCTCTCCCAATCGCACTCGTCTCTCTCCTCCCTCTCCCAATCTCGATCGTCAGATATACAAATACATATGTATAGCAATTACATATATACAATTATCTAACCGATATACATATATAATTCACCTCTCTCTCACTCTCTTCCCTCTCTCGCTTGCCTCTCTCCTTCCTCTCTCAATCTCGCTCACCACTTTCCTCCCTAAATATGTAACTACAAATCGTAATTAGCAAACTATAGATATGGAGAGTAATTAAGCTATTTTTAAGTGGCTAGATCTGAAAGTTCCCCTTTTTAACAAAATGAAAGAAATTAACCATCTAAGATTTCGAATATATTATGATAAAATATAGGGCTGGGCATTCGGTATTTCGGTTCGATTTTGGTTTTTTTTTTTTGGTTTTTTCCGTTTTCGGTTCTTGTATAACGTGTACCGAACACCGAACTGAAATAATTCGGTTCGGTTCGGTTTTTATTATTTCGGTTCGGTTTTTGTTAATTCGGTTTTTTGTTATGGGCCTGCTTAGTGGGCTTTTTAAAATTTTGTAATTTTTTTTGTTTATTTCTTTTTGCTTATTTTACTCTGCTTTTCAAATTATTGTATGATTCAAAATAATAAATTGTCGTTAACATTGAAATTTAGCCTTGTTATAACATTGAAATTTATCGGTCGTTGTTGTGCTACGGCTGCCAGCTGCCCTGCTGCATGCTGCTGGTTGCTGGAATGGTCGACGTTGCTATAGTCTATAGACGACTAGACGTGAGAAGTGGGAACGGTAATTTTTGTCTTTTGGGAAGTGGTTTTGTAAAGTTGAAAAGTTTGAAAAGACAAACTTTTGTTTTTAATTTTAAATTTTAATATTTATTTTTAAATATTAATAATTAATATAATATTAATATATATTATAATTTAATATATTTCGGTAAACCGAAATACACAAAAATTACATACCGAAAACCGAACTGAAATACCGAAAAATACAAAACCATATACCGAATACCGAACCGAAAACCGAAATTCCAAAACTGAATTACCAAAATAATTCGGTTCGGTTCGGTTTTTCGGTGTTTATGCCCACCCCTAATAAAATATCATAGTTGTGGGTATCAATGTTTTTTAAGAAGATTTATTTACTGATCGAATCGAATCGATTATTAGATTTCTTTTATAAAATCAAAAGTTTAATTTTATATAAATTTATAATTGTACTGGATAAATTTTAAATGTTATAATAGCGTATAGACTTATATATACATGTATAATAGTGTATAAAGGTTCTTATATACACTTTTGTATTGTTACACTTAATTAAACAACACATACACAAATCAATTGTAGGTAATTTTTAAATAATGTACTTGCACTTTATAAGTGTGTATAAATATTGATTATATACATTTATAATATAGGACACTTTTCAATCATCACGAGTGTTGACAGCCAATTTTGATCCTATGCAATTCATATTAATTATCGATCTTCTTCAATTTGAAATAATTATTTTTGAAAAATCCAAAAATATTTTAAATCTTTTATCTAAATTGTTTTGTTAGTTTTCAGAAATAATTCTACAACTATGTGTGTGTATATATATATACTAGTTTTTTGACACGTGTGTTGCATGTGATTATCAATTCCAAAAATATATGTTATAGTAAATAGTATTGCTTATTTAAGTGAAGATTAGAATAATAAGCTTAGAAAAAAATAATATTGCGGATTCTTTTGTGAATGTTCAACGTGGATCGTATTATATATTTCTTATTCACGCAAACCTATGAAGATGGTCAATGAAATTTTTTATTAGTTAAATGCAATAATGTATATATTTATTTCAATTTGATGAGATTAATCATGTGATTAGTCTTATCTCACTAATATTACCTTATAGACAATATTTGCTTTGTATTTTTCTTGTCATCTAACCAGATGTGCTTTGCATGTGTATTCCACATTAAATTGTTTAGATGTCATATGAACATGTGAAGAACAACTACATTTTATATATTCACATATTTTCACATTGGTTGTGAGTTTTTTTCATTTTAAAATAATATATTTTGAAGTTAGAAGATCTTGTTAACTTGATAATACATTTATGACATATATAATACTTTAATTTAAATACAAATACCTACCCAAATATAAATATACATTTGCATTAATGAAAATATTTATCACATAAAATTAACTATTAAATAATTAATAAAAATTAAAATAATACAAACTTCAACTGGCGTTATTACAAGTCATATGAACTTTTCTTCGTCTAAAATACTAAAATATTAAGAAATAGTAAATAAGTAAAACAAAAGGGCAATGTTTATATAGTAATTATTATTTTGAAGCAAACTTCATGAGAGTCTAAATTACACAAGTAGCATTGATAAATAAAGTTATTCTTTTGTGTTGAGCATAAAAAACATATTGTCACAATTCTCTAAATTTTGGAAAAGATATTCAGAAGCATGCATCTACATCAGAAGAGAATTTTTTAACAAAAACAAATGAATTTAGACTACATCGTGTTAACTTCATATATTGGAACATTACATACTAATGTATATATTAAGAAAAAACAATAATCATTATATCATCAAAATTACTTTTCTCAAGTACTCAAGGTTATGGAATATACCCTCATATGATAGAACGACTTACTTCATCAGAATAGTGATACCTCATATTCCGCTAAACTTCAAACTCGCTCAACGACAATAAATCACACAAAAAATTTTAAAATGCAAGAAGAAGAAGAGTAGAAGGTTAAAAAAAATTTGGTTGAAAAATGAGAGGAAGCCTCTCTATTTTACAGTTAACAAAGGGTAGTATGAACAAATATTTTTTGTGTCTTATCTGAAAAGTCATGACCGTTTCGAGAAGTCACAACCCTTTGGAAAAGTCACAACTTGTTGGAAAATTCACAAATCTTTGGAAAAGTCACAACTCTTTGGAAAAGTCATAACTCATCGAAAAATCACAACCATTCGAAAAAAGTCACAACTTATTGAAAAAGTCATAACTCATCGAAAAAGTCACAACTTAAGTTAGGGTTATTATAGTAATTTAACATTCAATTTAGGAGTTCATGTTTTTAAAGTAATAAATATATATATATATATATATATATATATAAATTGTGTTTAATACAAATATGTATTTACTTCCTTTAAATTAGTTAACTTTATAATTATGTATTATTATTGATAAACATATGTCCTTGACTTGTTTAAATTAAGAACCTCAAATAATTAATCGATACTTACTTGTCTTTTTCTATTTCGAACGAATTTAGCTAATTGGTTTTATTTGGCTATATTTAAATCCAATTGACTAAATTTCTAATACAATAGGCCACTCAATTTAGCTAAGTGTACAATCCTTTTACCATATTTTAAATTCTGTATTCTGAAACACTTATATCCTCTCAACAAAATATACATACATCTATACATACATACTCAAACGGGTACACCACACCCAAACTCGTGTTGGTGGAAGTTTTTTCTGTGGTCAGGCTCACTGTTCTATGCTCACTACTTCAAAGAAGGTTACCCTCCCCTCTCTTTAATACATTCTCCTAGTTTATGAATCTATGTTTTGTGTAATGTAATTTTGACTTATTATGCTTAGAATTTTATGATATATTTAGGTGTTCCTTTACCTATGTTTACATTCTGGTTTTGCCTATCAAAATATTACCGCTACTTAAATTATTTTCACTTATTTTTATCGAGAATTAATTGATTAATGTTGGTATATATATCAATTGTTTAGTTCTATCATTATAACATTAACTCGGGGAATTTGGTTAGCTTATTCTATCATATACATCATGTTTATTTTAGCTTTGTCTAAACCCAACTCATAAAATAGCTCATAGATTCAATTAGGGGAGAATTGGACTTTCAACCTTAGAATCATCATTAGTATGTGAAAATAACTTTCACACCAAGATCATGTGTTCTCATGAGAATGGACTTTCAATCAACACAATAGGATCAACATGGTTATGTACATTTCATGCATAGTAATGTGTAAAGGTGCATATGAGAACTATACTTTCAATTAACACCATTGATACATCATAATCATGTTTATGCATGGAGTGTGTGTTTAATTGTCCTTGCAATGACACAACAACAACATTATCATCATAGACACTTCCCTCTCAAAGTGTTCATAAGTATGTACATAATATCACAATCATGCATCATTCACATATATTGCATTCAAGGATCATAGACCATATAAATCAACACGTCTAACATTTATCATAATAGACATGTATGTAATCATAACTCAAATAGTTCATTCATTTGCATGTATAAGCTCATATACTCACATTGTAGGTCATGTGGGTAAAGTCCTTCCACAATAGTACCTTATACAATTCAACATGCATAATAACCTTCTTCTTTAAAGCCTCAATATTCATAGTTCATTCCTTTAGCTTTTACTTTTAAAGCCCTAGGAGTCATCTTCATATTATGAGCATTACTCTCAAGCAATACCTCACATGGTCATCATGTAAACCTAACTCTCAAGGTAGACTAACCACATGCTTCATTCTTATTCAATTATAGTCATATAGCATCAAGTAAACTAAATCTCAATACTACTTCAACCATGATTCATCATGTAAGACCTAGTCAAGTTCATTCATGTCTACAAGATTCACTCATACGCAATTCATGTTTAGGTGGTCTAATCTAAGGCAAATCATCAAGAGGTTCATCAATTTTAGAAGGTCACATCTAAACCCTTAATTTGCCTCTTTCATGACATAACCCTAGGCTACATCAATTTCACCCAAGAATCTTAGGTTATTCAAGAATACATGTAGAATTATACTAACATCAAGTAACTACATCATAATTAAACACCTCCACCTTTCAAGTGGATCAACAAGTTCATATACAATCTTCATCAACATATACAACCCTAACAAATTGCCTTTCAAGGTTAAGAATCAAGATCAACCCTAACTTATAGAATTACCATACTAGATAGAGATATATCATGATTCAACAACATAATAAACATAAACATAATCGATTGTTAAGCTTCCATGATCAATCAAGTCACACCTTAGTTCACAATTTAGGAAGAAGGGGAAATCATGGGTCCAAGGGAGATTTTCATCAAAATATATCAATACTCCATTAATACAATCATAAATCATCATAATCAATTATAATAAACCTTAATTAAACAATTGAATTCGTTTTGGAAGGAGACCCATGACTAGATTGAAAAACCCTAGAATTGGGGGATTTGAAAACATGATTTGAAGGGGCTTCTTGGTGATAGCTAACCAAGAATGAAAAGCATCCATACCTTAGACTTAGAATCCCATCAAATTCATATGAAAAAGCCCTCTTTTTGAAGGTCTAGCTTGATCCCTTCTTTTGTTCTTCAATGGAGTCTAGAGAGAAGATTTTAGGAGGGAAAGTATTTGGGTTTTGATTTGGGGTCTTGGGTTATGATTCATTAAAAGGTGTTTTAATGACTTAAAATAGTTTATATACATGTATAATTACCATATTAAATGACCCCTATTGGAAACTAATTAAAAAGGAATTAGTTGGAAATTACTTACCTTGGTCGAGATGTTTGGACAACTTACAGGTGCAAACCACGAGACCCCCATTCACGGACTGTGGATGGGACCACGCCCCATCCTGTGGGGTCGTGGTTTGGGTCTGCAGAAAGGTCTTGGTGGCCTTGACCTACGGAGTAAGACCTACGGGGTGTCAATTGACCTACTGGCCGTAGATGGCCATCCGTAGGTCACACATTTTGACAGCTTTTTGCATTAAAAGGCAGCCTTGGGGTTAGGCTTTAGGGTCCCCCTCAAGGACCCTTGGTTGGTCCTTGGGGGGTCGTACCTTGACGTTTAACCCCTAGGAACCTCAACCTAAGCTCGGGAAGTCAATATACAACCTACAACCAAACATCAAACTCAAAAGCTCACACGTTAGGCTCTAGTTTCACCTACTAGTTTCCATTAGACTCTAGCTTGGTCTTACTAGATTTCCGGGTTGTTACATTATCTCTCCCTTAGGAACATTCGTCCTCGAATGACACTTGAAACACTTTTTGGAATTAAAGACTCAAGACTAGCAGTCCAATCATACATGAAACATCACATTAATGCACAACTTAAAATACACTATTCACAATGTGCGCTTATTCAAGGAGGAAACATCAACTTCAATACAACATGTTCAATGCAATACAAGGAAGTATGAACTGTCTCTAAACAACCTATTTATGCATGAGACTCTCATCACTTGTCATGTTCAAGGAGGAACTACCATCTCCTAACTAAAACATGTCCATATATTCTTCTCATGAAATACAATAGGCAACTCTTACTCAAAGCACCACAACATGAGGGAAACAATTCACATAAACTCATTTTCTTTCAAAACACAACTTTTCATGAATATGCATTATATAACGTGGTCATGAAAACATATAAGCACATAACAAAATGTTAGCTAGGCACACCATCTCCCCCTTGGGAGTGAGCCTACACAAACACTTCTAAACAAACACTTCTAAACATCATCAATCACATAATCATGGGAGGAATTACCTTTTTCCAATTAAAAGCAAGCTCAACACAACATTACGGAGCCAATGTGCCATTTCATCAAACTTAACAAAGTATTTTCATCACACCATCTCATGAAGTCAAATATGACATCACCATATTAGAATGCACAACAACATGAGAAACATGTAAATCATGAAAAATCCATTTTATACGAAGTAAGAATCTTTCAAAAACATGCATAACATAAGGAGATCATGGAAATTCATAAAACACTCATGACTCCTAGACATAAAACAAACCCAAAAAGGAACTCTTGGTCTCTAGCTAGAATAGGAATATAAGAAAAGATGAGGATATCGGGACTCTCAATCAATGTTGCTACTCAAGCACATGATCTCCCCATTGGGAGTAAGTCCCTTTTTTACAAAAGCCTCAATTACTACCCCTTCCCACAAACTCAAAGCATTTCTAAGACCCATTATAACCTTATTGGACTTTATAACTCATAGAGGTCTAATAATCATGCATCCAAACCCTACCAAGGTTAACAAAAGTAACTTTATGGAACAAGGAAATTATAGGACACACATAACATCCAAGACTCCAAAATCATGAAATGAGTAAAGGAGAACTTATCACCTTAAGCTAGAGGAGGAATAGAAGGGGACATAAGGATATAGGGACATCTCATTGGCCCTTGGCCTCCCAAATAAGCACCTTCAACTATAACCCTTACCAAAATACCACTCCAAGTCTCATATGAGCCTACCAAACCGGGACTAAACTTCTCAACTCACTACACCTTTTTAAGGTGAGATTATCAAGCAAGCCTAAATCATGCCCATCAAGGACACTCAATGACCTTATAATCTAAGCACATTATCCCCCACTTGGGGGTAAGCCTATACAAACTCTTTACAACATCACTTCTTTAATTCTAAGGTCGGAGCAAGTCATAACTAAACCTTCACACTCATCACACAATATGATTCTAAACCATGGAGGATTACACTTCTATCCTCTTTTAAATGAGTCTACTCACTCAACATCCCTCTAGGCATCACTTAAACACCACTATTCATCAACTCTTCCAACAAACCATAAAACTAATTATGGCTAAGTTGGGTTCTACCAATACACACATATAACTACAATTAACCCCATGTATACTAAGGACAACATGAAAGCTCATTATGTACAATTTGTCAAGTCACAAAAAACAAGTACTATCGGATTCTAATTTAGCATAAAACACATACCATAACCATTAATAGGAACTTGCTTTCTCTCTCTTCTTCTAACCTTATGCACGGGGAAATCTCTCATTTGTGACCTTCATCACCACAACCATAACAACCCTCTCAATCTCTACTAGAGTTGGATCAAGACAATTCTAGACCATTTTAACCCTTATCATCACTTTTGGTGGGATCTACCAACCAATAATATCTAGGTATTATCTAAGCACCCTACTCAAAATGACCATACTTAAGATCAATCTTAAAAGATAACTAACTCTTTGAAGTGGTTAACACTTACACTCTTATTTATTACCACACTAGGTGGTACATGCAACCCTCAAGTCAACCTTAAGACACAACATAATCCAAACTTATGGCATAGAGTTTCCCTCTTACCACTCTCGGATTGGCTCGTTCGGGAACTAACAATTTGACTGTATGGGTTCTATCATCAACTAAACATAACCTCACAATCACCTTGCTAGGTAGGCATACTATCTCCCCCTTGGGAGTAAGCCTACCCAAATTCTTCTAAACATCTTTCATAACACAAGGCAACTATGAAGCATCATTCACAATAAAGTCAACATCACAATCTAATACCTTAAATCTCTTAAGTCACATAGCCATAATTGACATCACAACCAACCTTTCTCCCTCGCTCCTTGTAGCATAAGCCTTCCGAGTAGTCGTATCCTAAAGACCACCGATTAGAGAGAAAGACCTTAAAGAGTTAAACTCTATGGCAGACTAGAGAATGAAGAAGTGAAGTTTTCCTAACATCTGATAGCCTCATATTCATAAAATATGGCGCTCTTCACATTTATGAACAAGACTCTACTAGATTTGGTTTGAGACATCCTAAAAACCATCCCAAAAACCTTATGCTCTGATATCATGTTTGTCACAACCTGGGGTTACCCCCTAGAAGTAACACTGTGTACTTGACCCCGAAGGGGTCGCATACAAGCCTCATAGCATACATGAACATAAAAACATAGGAAAATAGTGCGGAATTAAAAACTTTTCTTTACAATCAAAGTCTTTTATAAAATGAAAGAGAATCTATGACACTATGTCTCAAACCATTATAACACTTGGATTATAACTTTTGAAATACAATCTTAGGGACATAGCCCTTACATAAGTCTAAAACATAAAAGTAAAGAAATAAGGAACATATGGTTGAGCCCTCAAATACAATGAGGACTCACCAATCTTCTTCTTCTTGATCTCCTATGAACCTAGCCACAAGGATGGAATCCAATATCTCCAAAGCCTACACTTATAGAAAATGTAGAAAGATGGGGTTAGGACAAAAAGTACTAAGTATGGAAGCCATGCACAAAACCTTAAAACATGCATAAAAAGGGACATTTCATTTGAAATCATGTTATATGCCATTTTTGAACATCATCTTTGAAATAGTTGGAGAATGCAACCCATAAAGCAACTCACATACATTTCATTATAACATGAGAGATGTCATTATAATAACAAGCATAGTCTCCAACATCAACATAATACAAATCCCAATCTTCACAATACATAGCCTCCAATCATAAAATAATACAAAGTCAAATACCAAGACCATCTCATCATGAAGTAATCATCACATAAGCAACCCCTAAGAAATACTTGTGCAATGTATGGTTGGCATCCATAATACCAACCCTACTAAGTACTCCTTTGAAGCTACCTTAGTTATGTATTTCATCTTTAGACCTCATTATAATCAATAATCACAAATAAGGAAATAGCCATGTACATTACTTGAATTATAAGGAAAGTCATTCATAACAACTATCCATATCAACACATATGCATGCATTTAAATCTCATCATAACACAAAGGAACCATACCATGACATCCTACTAATTCTACTCGTGCAATGTAAAAGTGAAGTCCCATACGCCCACTCCTACTAAGTAAAACTCATTAAGAAGTCATAGTATAGTTCATGTCTCATTAATTATCTTCATTATATAGGGAAAAGTAGCCATAACCGACATAGACCATGTAAGCTACATGGAATCCAGTGTCGTGTAACCCCACACCAAAAGAAGGTGTCCTACTTGCCTAAGGTAGAACTAAATGTATAGCTATAAGATGGATCCACTAGCTAAGGTCCAATGTTGGCACATAGTTGAATAGGGAGACTGCGTTCAGAAACCCTCCCTATTGCATTGGCGGAGGGGCATCCATCTCATTAGTTCACTTTAGATAACCCAACATCTTGCATTGGCGAAAGGGCCTTTACCTCATTTTCCATATCCACTCGGTGCTAAGCATTATTTCCCAAATTATATATAATTAGTCTTGAATTGGCTTTACATGTTTGAAGGGGTACTTTACCCTTCGTTCAACCCAACTCATAAAATAGCTCATAGATTCAATTTGGTGAGAATTGGACTTTCAACCTTAGAATCATCATTAGTATGTGAGAATAACTTTCACACTAAGATCATGTGTTCTCATGAGAATGGACTTTCAATCAACACAATAGGATCAACATGGTTATGTACATTCTTGCATAATAATGTGTAAAAGTGCATATGAGAACTATACTTTCAATTAACACCATTGATACATCATAATCATGTTTATGCATGAAGTGTGTGTGTGTATAATTGTCCTTGCAATGACACAACAACAACATTATCATCATAAACACTTCCCTCTCAAAGTGTTCATAAGTATGTACATAATATCACAATCATGCATCATTCACGTATATTGCATTCAAGGATCATAGACCATGTAAATCAACACGTCTAACATTTATCATAATAGACATGTATGTAATCATAAC
This sequence comes from Solanum acaule, assembly GCA_036250505.1. Classification (NCBI taxonomy): domain Eukaryota; kingdom Viridiplantae; phylum Streptophyta; class Magnoliopsida; order Solanales; family Solanaceae; genus Solanum; species Solanum acaule. The sequence continues at coordinate 18,464 of JAJOOR010029583.1, forward strand.
TCAAATAGTTCATTCATTTGCATGTATAAGCTAATATACTCACACTGTAGGTCATATGGGTAAAGTCCTTCCAAAATAGTACCTTGTACAATTCCGCATGCATAATAGCCTTCTTCTTTAAAGCCTCAATATTCATAGTTCATTCCTTGTAGCTTTTACCTTTAAAGCCCTAGGAGTCATCTTCATATTATGAGCATTACTCTCAAGAAATACCTCACATGGTCATCATGTAAACCTAACTCTCAAGGTAGACTAAACACATGCTTCATTCTTATTCAATTATAGTCATATAGCATCAAGTAAACTAAATCTCAATACTACTTCAACCATGATTCATCATGTAAGACCTAGTCAAGTTCATTCAAGTCTACAAGATTCACTCATAAGCAATTCATGTTTAGGTGATCTAATCTAAGGCAAATCATCAAGAAGTTCATCAATTTTAGAAGGTCACATCTAGACCCTTAATTTGCCTCTTTCATGACATAACCCTAGGCTACATCAATTTCACACAAGAATCTTAGGTTAATCAAGTATACATGTAGAATTATACTAACATCAAGTAACTACATCATAATTAAACACCTCCACCTTTAATGTAGATCAACAAGTTCATATATACAATCTTCATCAACATATACAACCCTAACAAATTGCCTTTCAAGGCTAAGAATCAAGATCAACCCTAACTTATAGAATTACCATACTAGATAGAGATATATCATGATTCAACAACATAATAAACATAAACATAATCGATTGTTAAGCTTCCATGATCAATCAAGTCACACCTTAGTTCACAATTTAGGAAGAAGG
>JAJOOR010029584.1:0-15331 GCA_036250505.1 Solanum acaule
TAAAAGTAATATAACTTTTGTGGGAGGTTCTTTAACCGACAACCACCACTATGAGCCCTAGTGATGATACAACGTTTTACCTCACGTTACCCAAGGACAATCCTATACCTTGCCGTGATATAGGACCTTACTATTGCTTAGTGGATCCACTAGCTAAATCTTACGTGATCATCTAAAAAGAATGATACGTCAAGTCCCATGTTGGTGCATGGATCTTATAGAGAGTTGAGTTAATATGAACTCGTGTCCCCAATTCGATGCTCAATACTACTCCCAAAATACTTTGGCTCATAAGTTCTTTAAACACATCTTTCTTTAGTTGAGATAATTACTCAAAACTTAGCCCAAAGGCTCTTTTAGAAAACATGGTTCCCCTCTTACTCAAATGTAAAATCATTTAAAACTCCTTTGGGAATACTTAGTTCCCTAATAGCCTTTTTAGAAAAAATGGACTCAACTTTAAACTCTTGACTTAACTTGAAACTTGAGACTCTTACTCGACTTGAAACTTGAAACTCTTTTCTTGACTTGAAAATCTATACTCTTTGCTTGACTTGCAACTTGAACCTTAAAACGATGTTAAAACGTTTAATAACAACTCTTGAAAAGCTTTAAAGACTTGCTTGGACTTGCTTCCTAACTTTGCTTGACTTGACTCTAACTTCACTTGACTTTGATTCTAACTCGCCTTGAATTGGATTATGGATTCAAGGTATATGATCACACGTTTACGGATGAGTTCTTGACATTTAAACGTAACTTGAAGTGTCGGAAACAACTATGGAACATAGGTACAATACCATGGAACATGCATGAAAGAGTGGGGAATGAAAGGGATAGGTTGGAGTCCTTGGCGCTCTGCAAGGCGCGGAACGCCAGCCCTTGAAGTTCAGAAGGGTCCTGCTGGTGCTCTGCAAGGCGCGGCGCCCCAAGGGGTGAAGTTTAGAACACTTCTTGGGGCGCTCTGCAAGGCTCGACGCGCCACCCCTTTTCCCCGACAACTTCGACTTTTCTCCTTCTTTTCTCCAACTCTAAACCCTCCCAATAACAAAGGTTTCAGCCCCAAACACTTGAAGCACAAAATCCCTCAACATACAAGAGATTCAACTCAACAACACAACCAAAACATATCCCTCATCACAAGAACTTCAACACAATCACAACCAACTTCATCTAATACAACTAACAACTTCAACAAACATAATCAATCTTTTCTCGAAATGAAACGAGTTTGGCATGTGGGGGAAAGAACCAACCAACACTATGAACTCACATACCTAGTAGGGATCACCCCCGATGATATTCACGACGATCTTTGACGGAAATCCTTGCTTGATCTTCTCTTTCTCCTCTTCTTCTCCTCTTCGCTCTCAAGCCCTAGCTCTCACTCTTTCAAATGGGACAAAATGATCCAAAAATCAGCCTAACACAACAATATAACCTCAAAAGAAATAGCTAGGGAAAAGACCAAAATGCCCTTAAAATTTCCGGACGGATTTCCCTACCAACTGCCCAACTTCCAAAGGGCATAACTCACTCATATGAACTCGGAATCGAGCAAACTCGGTGGCGTTGGAAAGATCATTCCACAAGCTTCACAAAAATAACTGGAACTACTCCTAACTCATCTTGAGATAGGAGTTATGACTGCTCAAAGTTGGCCAAAAATTAACTTTTTCCCACACTTAGCCAAATTTCCAGATTTTCAAAATTCTTTCAAAAAAAAATAAAATGAAAATTTCCAATTTTAAGCCTCTTCGTATATATTTCAAATTGCCGGATGTTACAATAAGTTTTTAATTCCGCACTATTATCATTATTGAATGCAATGCATGACTATGTGGCTTGTATAAGACCCCTTCGGGGTCGAGTACGCCATGTTACGACTAGGAGGTGCTCTCGGGTCGTGACAAAACTCTTTTCCGATTAAAGTATACTCTAACTCATCCTAGCCTGTAAATATTACTCTACCTTCTATCATGAAAACCACACAAAATTATTATTCCTTAGCCTTCACATAAAGGAAAACTCCTCATTAATGACTTACTGGGTACATGACTACAACAACATAAATTACTTCATCACTATCTCTCTTTCTTAGATTTTTATACCTCTAAATGGATTCTTCTAACTCTTGGCACTTCTACTACTAGTGACTCATAACATCGTAACTCATACTATCTTTCAGTGAAAATCTTTGTTGACACCCAATTTTGGACCTCCACGTATAGATTAATCAACGAGTTTCTTCAATTTCAAATGATTTAAAATAATTAGTTTTATAAAATTTCAAAAAAATAAAAATAATATAATTTGCAAGTCATTTTAAAATAGTTTTGTCGCCTTTTTATAAAAAAAATAATTAAATAGTATATATGTTTTAAATAATTATGTATATAATTAGTATATTTTATGAATATTCGAAAAACATCTCAAAATTAAAGATTTTAGTTTTTACTTAAATATTTGGCTAATTAGTTTAGTTATATAATAGTTTATATTTTTAAATTATTTAGTTTATAATTAAGTTAATTATTCTATTTCGTTAAGATTAAAAAGCTCGTTAATTGATTAGTAATAATTCGTCTAATTTCATTTTTTGGCCGAATTTAATCAATTGCCTCTTATTCGGTCGAAATTGCAATTCATTTGATTATTTTCTTAAAGTTAAATTGACCACATTCTTGACTTCTCTTTCAAGACCCATTTGCCTCAAATAGCCCACTCACATTTCCTTTCTTTACCCAGCCCATTTTGAAATCCAAAACAGACCCTTCAGCAGCCCATTACCTTCAGCAGCCCATCAATTAACAATACCAAAGAACCCATTCTTTCAGCAACATACAACAATGCGCGTACCCGATCGACCCCTGTACAACTACGTCTTCTTCACGACAAACCCAGAAACTCCAGCAGTCCAGACGCGAGCCCAGCGACCCGAGCCCACTCTCACTGTGTCGTCTTCTTCCTCTCTCCCCCTTATCCTCCGTTCGTACGAGAATATTCTCGTACGAAGACAGGTGTTCGCATCTCAGGTTCTCTTCGTCCTTCCTCCAAGATCAATCGGTTCTCCTCATTTTTCCGATGGAATTTGTTGAGAATTCGTACAAAGTCCAGCTTTCAACCTTATCCAGTGAGTAGAAAATTTGATTTTTGAATTCAAAAATTTCATCCAAATCCATCTCGTTTTCCCCCCTTAATTTCAATTCCATCTCGCCTATAAATACTCTTGTTCGTTCACTGCTTAGGGGTGTTTTTCTAGGCGAAATTCTCGGCTGAAAACAGAGGAGTTAGAAAGGGGGAAAAATTGAAGTTAGAAACAATGGGAAAGATCAAAACAAAGAACTGCTATTTTGCATCTTAGATGATAGTGTTCAGATAAAATTTCTAGGAGTTTCGTCTGGGTTATTCAAGCCTTTCGTTGGAGTCTTTCGCTTGTGTGGTTGGAGGAAGCTTCGTCGCTGGCTCGTCTCTGTTTGGTTTTCCTCGCTACAGTCATGCTTTCTTCTTTATTTTCACTTCAATACTCTTGGTTGAAGTTCTGCTTGGTTTGAATATGAGTTTTCCGGCCTATTTTCTTCACTGTTTGGACTCCTAACTGGTCATCATGTTATTTGCTTCTTTGCCTTAACTAAATGTGTGAAGCTTGATTTGTAAGTGTTAAGCTTAGCTTTCATGTTGTTGTGAATCGCATGTTAGTCGTCCTTTGATTTCCATGCTTAATACGTCTTCAAGCATTAATATTTCTTCATCTGGTTTGTTACTGCTAGCATTGCTACCTATATAACATCTATCTCTTCTTATAACTTGAATTTTATGCATTTCACGCTCAGTTTTAACTCATGACAACATTGTTTTTTGCTTATCATAATCCAATTTCCATTGAGATTTGTGTTTTATAAGCGACCTGCCTGTAATTCTGATGTTGTAATGCAGTGATTTGCCTATTTGTCTTGATGTATTACTGCTTCTCGAGTTGGACTTCATATCTCTGCTTAGTAGCTGCGTATTCTCCTTTGTTTTAGTTTGAATTTAAATTCTAGGACCATATTGCTAGCTTTGAATTCACCTTATTGCTTTCCAAAGTACCATCTTTTGGTATGATTGCCACATTAGTTTTGTTGTCGGTTGATTTCATTTTTTTAAATAATTTTTGGGGTTTATCTATTATTTCCTTTTACACTTACAGATAGCTTTGTTTCCAAATTTGATCAAATTAAGCTCTATGCATTGTCTTTAGTTTGAATACAATTATACCTCATCATTTGATGCATGTGATTCATATCTTAAACTTGCATATTATTTGATGAATCTGCATCTGCCTATTGTCTCTTTATTAGCAAACTTGCTTAGTGACAATCTTGAATTATCTCGTGTTAATTCTTTCCTTTCACTTTCTTTACATGTGATGCTCCGCGGAGTCTAAATTGGACTATTTTTCATCATCTTCCTGGATTTTCGAGTATCAAGTCAGCTTTTGGTGTTCGAGGGTGAAAGGGAAGCTAATGCAAACCTCCAAAAGCTCAAAAAGGAGTTGTATACTTGCTGTAGACAACAATATACAGTCATATACATGGTGAAATACGGAAACACAGGCCTAAAAACACTGAAATATGGGCTAAAATGAACCACCTACAGGTTGAAATAAAGGACAGGGTCAGAGATGAAGTATAACTCTTGTATACATTGTATACTTGATGTATACACGGCTCACTTTGGCAAGTTGGGCCAAAGCCCAATTTTACTTGATTTTGCCTTGACTCCAGCAGGTCCTAGCAGAAAAAAATGGGCCCAAAGGACCCAAAGATGAGCTAAATCCATTTATGGCAAACTTTAGATTAGGACAGATTACAGGAAGTTGGGCCTGACAGCCCATCAGATTTTGGAACTTGGGCAAGATGGCCCAAGTTCAATACATTCTCCCTTTTCCTCTTTATTTATTTATTAGATTGACTAACAATTTATTTGATTTTGGTTTGACTTAATTAATTCCCAAAGAAAGTCATTTCGCCTTTTAAATTCAAATAAAAATATTTATATTTTTACTTAGCTTTATTTTTATTTATTGTCTTGTCAACATATAAATTATTTCCCTTAGAAATTTCCCTTTAGTCTATTACCCTTAAATAAAAATGAGTTTTTCTTACTTAATTAATTTTTCAAGTTAGTCATGTTTTAGTCAAATCATTAGTCAACCGCAAGTTAGCGGACATTTCGAGGGCCTAACACCTTCTCGGAATGTAAATTGAACCCCGAACCCCTTTGTATTTCAATTGATTTTAATATGTTTAAATCTATTGAAAATTTATAAGTTTTCTTAATTTTTTTAAAAAATTAAGTGGCGAGTCTCTTTGGAAAATCGATTTCTCTTCAAGTCATAAGTTTAGTCGATTTTTTGAAACAAGTCCATTTTTATTTTTTCGAGTAAAATAATCTTATCCAAGCTCTACAACATACTTCCCTCTTAAAGGGTATCTCCTAAAATAAGGTTTAGAGAAAAGAGTCTGGGAGTACATCTCGCATTTAACTCGAATGCACGATTCATATGAATAAGAGTGCATTCTTTCAAGCCCAAAGACTTCAGCTCACTCACAAGCTTATCTCAAGCCCTTCTATAGACTCTTGACTTTCTGAAGACTTTATTTGAGAGTAACTTATCGATAAAGATTTGAGCTTTGCTTTATCAACCACTCTGAGTATGAGGGGTAGTCGAATGAATTTTGAGAAATGCACGAATATGAATAAGTTCCTTATGACATAGTTCTATTGCACGATTCAGAGTATGAAAGAAGAGAAACTTTTCTTAAATGTCTGTAGTCTCTCATTTATCGAAGTGGGGCCCTCACAATCATAAATAAGATTATACTAACACAATTTCATAAACACCCTAGGACACTTGAACTTTGTGCTCTGATACCAAGTTTGTCACGCTCTGAGCCTACACCCTGGACATGATTGGCACTCGAGACGCATTGTTGGTCCCCAAGAGAGCCCTTGACTGAATGATTACTTAGATGAAGACTTACTCAAGTAATGATAGGCTTAAAACAAAATTAAATCATTTAAACTCAAATACTCATCTAATAAAGTCCGGAAACTACTCAATAACAATACTTATAGTTTGTAAACAACTCAAAAGAAAGTAAATATTGAGAGACACATCGACTGTGTTTATCTATGAAGCCTCTACTATACAAGACCCACAACATCTCAAAAACTAATACTAACAACTCACAAAACTGGAGTCCTCCGGATGCTAGGAAGCCGCATTCAAAAGTTGACGAGCGGATGAAGTGATCTCAACAGTCTTTTGGTGAGGATCCTAGGTACCTGAATCTGCATCATAAAAGACGCAGGTCGAATGGTATCAGTACATTGAATGTACGAGTATGCAATATTGCTGAATAACAAATAACTGAATGAAAGGGATGGAATAGATAAATATATGCTCCACTGAATGTAAGGAAATAAAGAAGTGAAATCATTAAAACTTTACAAAAATACCTACTAATCTCCGAACATATTTTTATGATATAATAGAAATACCCTTTTAACTCTATTTGGAGATTCTCTAATTGACAACCATCACATTGAGCCACGCGATGATACAATGTCTTGCCCATGCTATCAGAACTATTATATACCATGTCGGGGTATAGAACCTCTCAACTAAGTGGATCCACTAAGCAATAAAGATTCATCTAAACAATATGTTTCTTTACCCATGTTGGGTGACATGGTTTATGAGGATTTTGAGTTGTCTGAACTCATTCCCATATCGGTGCTCACTACTAGTCCCAATAAATATATACTCGTGCTCAATGTTTAAAAATATTCTCTTTCATAACTTGAGGTAGTTACTCAAATATCCTCTTAAAAGAGGTAATGCTCTGAAATATCTCTGAACTCATAAACTCATTTAGAAATCAAAGTTTCTCTTTTCTCACTTTAAAAATGATATTTTTGGGAAATACTTAGTTCCTTTATACTCTCTATCAAAACATTTCTTCAAACTTTACTCAAAACTCTTATTTACTTTTTCTTGGAAATCAATTTAAGACAATGATTGGTTAAAATGATTTCTCAATAAATAATTCAATAATAAGGTTCATGCTGGAAAATAGACACAAACAATCAACTCAAGAATCTCAATACATGATATAGAACAACTCAACAATTAGGAATAGAAATTCGGAATCAGAATTTAAGGACTGAGAACTCAACATCAAACTCATCTCAAGAATGCTCAAAACATCGAACGATTCGGCGGTTCGCCAAAGTCCCCCTCAGATTGCCCTTAATTTCTATTGTTGGCTGAGTTGTTCTGTAACTTTCGGCGAGATGCTTGAGCTCGCCGATTTCGCTCGGCGACTCGCCGAAAGGTCTTTTTGATCGCCCTTTCTGCTCCCCTAACCTTGAAAATACACTATAACTTTCGGCGGGCTACTCTTAGCTCGCCGATCGGTGTTGGTGATTCACCAAATGGCCCTGTACATCGCCGACCTCTCTTGATATTAGAAATATTTCACGCTGGTACTTTTGGCGAGCCCGATCTGGCTCGCCTAAGTGGCTCGGCAACTCGCCGACTGGTTCGGTGAGTCTTTCTGCACTTCAACTTCTACACTTTTCTTGAATTATTTCTAACATGTTTCTATGTGTTTTGCAGAAATGTCTAGGCCCAAAGTGTCAGGAAGAGACATGCCGCCCCGCAAGTGGGCAGGATGAGTCATCATAAATGAGGATGCAACTGCATCCCAGGCAAAAACATCTAAGCTCCCTACAAAGGGAAGAAAAGGCAAAGGAAAGGGCAAAGTGCTCATGGTAGAGTCATCGGAGGTTAGCTCCGCTAGTGAGGGAGTCTACGAGACTTACCTCATCTCATTAGAAAATGAGGGAGAACCCCAGGATTCTCAGGTTTCCATCTCTAAGCTTGAGGATGACCAGTTTCTACATGCCCGGAGAGCAGAACTTCGCTTCAAGGGGATGCATGATCCGTCTAGGATCCGGGTGCCTCAGACTCATTCTCCTCTCCCAGCTTCAGATTAGACTGTGGTCCCAGCAACACCTATACAGGGTCCTCCTCCCCGGTCTTTCAAAAGACTAAAGTTCGAGGGACTGAGGTCTATTCTTGAGGAGAAGAGGTTGTCCACAGATGGTGTGGTGGACAGGTACCTGGAGATATGGAGCACTCTCAAGTCCCACAAATTTCAGATCTTCACTAAACCCCGGGGTCCCTACATTCCTAATTGGGTCCGGGAGTTCTACTCGGCTTATGGAGACTTGGTACCATAAGGGAAGAGGAAGGCCAGTATCTTCAAAGCAATGGACTCTGTGATTTTCCGGGGGAAGAAGGTGAAAGGAGATAATGATGATATAAACGCTGTCTTGGGATGTTCTTGTAACACAACAGAGAGTATGATCAAGACAACGACATTGGAGGAATTGAAGAGTTGGTTGGCTCCTCTTCTTTCTGACAGCACCCATATGTGGCTTGAAGCTGGAGTGCCAATTGAGAAGAAGGATTTCAATGTGGCAGCAAGGTATTGGTTTAGGTTTATTAGTAGTACAATCATGCCATCTCAGAACGAGTCTATCCTCTGGCACACAAAGGCGGCCTATCTTGGATCTATTATTGTTAGGAAGCACCTCAATTTACGTATGATCATTGGGGAGGAGATGGCCATGAGGGAAAGGCAGTGCTAGACATCTCTCCCCTTTCTGGTGTTGATCACCGAACTGTGTAGATGGGCCCGTGTTCCGTGAGATGAGAAGGCGGATGTGGAGGTGACTCCCACCTCCTTTACTGACATCCAACGTATTAAGGCTAAGTACCAGAAGGATGAGGTTGAGAGGAGGAGGGCAGCCCTGGTGGACACATCTCCGGTGGTTGATATTGACACATTACCTTCAAAAGCAGTAATGCCTACTCCGGCTACTAGGCCTTTAGGTACTTCTAGTTCTGCTCCCTCTGAGACTCCAAGTTCTTCTGCTTCTCCACCACCTCCTAGATCTGCTGGTGGTACTACTGCATCCAGACCCCCACTCACCCATGCTATGTTGCTACGGATGGGGCACTTAGCCCATTCTGCCGATGTGCGTGCCTCTCGGTTAGGCCTATAGTTCCCAAGATGATTGAGATAGCTCTCACTGCTACATTGACACCTCTCAGAGATGCTATTGATGCCCTTACGATGAGGATAGAGGTGTGTGAGAAAGGTTAGAGAGCCACTCATGAGGTGACAGCCTTAAAGGCCACGATTGTGGAGTTGAGGAAAGTTGTGGACCAGCTGAAGTCCACTGATATGTCTCTGATTTTTGGGACCGTGGAGATCCCTGATGACCTGGACACAAATATTCCAACTCGTTATGATGTGCCTCCGGCTACCACCGGAGATGAGGTTAGAGCTGATGATACGACTGTAGAGTCTGAGGCTGAGACTGATGAGAAGCAGCTTGGTGTTCAGGAGGAGACTGTGTTTGAGGGCCTGATTGATTTAGAGGTGGCTATGGTACATTCTGTTGTTCAGACCTCCTTGAGAGATACCACTATGGCAGGCCCCAGTGCAACTACAACTGATTTTACATCGAGCACTGATGCCCCGACAGATGGAGCGCCTGAGATGCAGACTTCACACCAGGCTTAGCCTGGCAGGATGATTTTTTCCCCTCCCTCTCTGTTACTTTGTGATACTTTCTTGTGCGAATTTAAGTGTCAGTTGTGATCAACATCGATGACTCAAATAGTGCTCTTAATTGAATGAAATAAATGTGCAATTATGATGAGGCAAACGAAGTTGCATAGATAATGTGTGAACTTTTAGCATCTCGTTATGACTAGCTGGTTGTCGAAATGAGTCTCTTGTGATGAGCATTGTACGTTGGCTAGAAAGTGTGAAGTCTTGCTTGATATTGGTACCAATGCCTTGTGTGATAAGTTTACTTTGAACATTGTGTGTGATGACACCTAGAATTTTCCCTAATGGTCCGGTTGATTGAGTGATTGAAGCACTTGAAATTATCTTAGGCAACAATTTTGAAGAGTGAAACAATTTGATAATATACCTCTTTGGTGGCCAACCTTGTGAGATGTGTGAACTGTGCTTGACCCCTCTTGAGCCTTACCCTTTTTCTTGGAAGAAACTTACCTATGAGAGAGAAGAAAAATATAATGTACATAGAGTTCTTATTTTTATTTTTTATTTTCTTGGTAATTATTTTTCCTATATACGAGTTTACTGATTGGACAATCATATTTAAGAATATGGTTGTAAATTGGATACTCTCGGATGACTTTAGTTTGGTAGAAGGGAAAATGGTATAATTTCATTCCTTCTCGATGTTAAATATGATCTTGCTTGCCTATTTGTGTCCAATAGTTCTGCAATAATTTGTCATTATCTCTGGTGAAATATAACTTCTCCGTATAGCAAGACACTTTGTGGTTTGCATTGTCTCAACATTGTCAAGGATCGATTGAAGAGGTTTTACAAGTAGCATCAAGTACAAGAAAAAACTAAGGAGTATGCTTGTGTCATACTGTATGTTGGCTCACACTCAGGTATTACATCTGAATGTCATCCCTCAAGGATTGTTTGTGTTTGAGATGTTGGTGATAAAGGTGCTATAAAAATTAGTATCTAATTAGTAGTTTTCGCTTCTTAATGTTAAATAAGTTCATTTACGATCACTCTAGCGACTTGCATGTTATCCTCTCCTGCTAAGCAATAGATCGGTCCTATTTTCTAATTCACAAATACTGATTATTTATGCATTGAATTTGTTGGTCTTAAAGGACTAAACACCAAAAATATCATACTATAAAGAAGAAGTATTTTCTCCGTATATATGAACTTTACGTGAATGAATACGTACAAACTTTACAAAACCTCCCATGCCCCATCTATCTTTCTTGTTAGCTCAGCAGTCAGCTATTCTCAAGTCCTTTTTGTCTTATATTCATTTGCTCTATTACGTGTCCATCTATGTTATTCTCCGGTCTAAGGATATTCAAATTTAATCGGCCCATGATTTAAAATGATTAGCTCACCCATGGTGGATGGGCACTTTGAGTGTGCCACCATGAATTCTTCAATTCTTGATAACCAATTTTTTGAAATGCCAACACACCCATTGTGGGTGTGAATATATCCAAATTCATGCCAAACACACCCTTGTTGGGTGTTGTTTCATGATACCACATTGTGGTGACTACTATTGCGTTGCCTCGGTTAAAATATTGGGAAATTAATATATAGTTGATCGATGTGGTATTTGTTTGAGTAGTATTTATTTTTACTTAAACACTCGGTATATTATTCTTTTTAAGAAAAAAATCTTGAGTAAACACTCTGTATTGAACTAATTTTAAGTACATTTATATTATACTCGACAATAATAAATATTGTACATAGTTAATTGTCCTAGTTTAGTTTCGTGCTTGGTCTAATGTGAAGACTCATTAGAATGTCCATAATTAACTTTTTTTTTTATTGATAATTGATTTTTTACGAAAAATAGTTATAAAGTTTACATAAATATTAACGACATTCAAAATAATAAAGCTACAATTAAAGGAATATGGATTTAAAACTAAAGGGCAAAGCTAAAGCGAGTTGCATAATTTTAAATAATACACTAATCAAATTAAAATAAAACAAGGAAAATAATTTTTTTTAACTTTTTCCGGCTAATGCCTTGCTTAAGCAGGCCCATCTAACGAGTTGTGCCTGCTTCACCTTCAAAACTCTCTCTTATATATAGCCTATAGGTAGTATAGTATTCAAAATCTCAAAATTCTGGATCCGCATCTGATAATTGTTATCTCGACAGAAAATGACTTCAAACATTCTTCATTAACATATTTAATTTTGAGGTTTTCTGAAAAAACTTACTTATATCCCCCTAAAGAATATACGGATAATATTTCTTTAATGACTATGAATTCACGCCTCGGGATTTTCTATTCTTTTTTTTTTTTGTAACATCAGTCCATCACTTAGTTGAAAATTAGAGATAACTCACATAAGACGCAACAAGAAAAATTGAAGACTCAAACAGTTGGCAGGTTGAGCTTGACGTTGCATGCATGGTCAATCACACACAAGATATATGACAGTGTGAAAATTAAAGATGATTTTTTGGAACTACAAAAATCCTAAATTTTTAGGAAAGTTTCTAGAATAATCTAGTGTAGTCACTTGGATAAGTATCTTGTAGAAATATCTAGATAATCTAGAGTAGAAGATAATGTTACTAGATTTTTCTTGTAGATGTTTTAGAGAAATTAGATATTTGTAGAGAATTATGGAATTGTCTAGATTTTGTAGTATCTAGAACCATCCATAGGTTAGTATAAATATGGGATGGTATTGTACATTTGTAATCAACCAAGCAACCCAAGAACAACCCAAAACAAAGACAATTTAAGATTCTTCTTTCATAAACAAGTTCTCCTTTTTAGCTTCCTCTTCTTTAGTTGAATCTTTCGATCTTAGTTAACGATCTTGGGCTAGAAGAAGGGTTCTCTGGCTATACCTTTCTTCTGCTATTCTCTACAGATAGTGGCAGAGCTAAGATATTCAAAAAGGGGGTTCAAAATCTGAAAAAAGAAAAAGACATACGAAGTAGTCGAAGGGGGTTCGACATCTACTATATATACCTAAAAAATATTTTAACTATGTATAAATCATATAATTTTCCGTCGAAACGGGTTCGGATGAACCCCCTAATTGTAAGGTGGCTCTGCCACCGATATATGACATAACACGTTGAAATATTTTACAATATTGTACGTAGTCTTAAGAGTTCTTTATAAAATACCAATGGAGCCTGAAGTTCAAATAAAATATTGTTTTAAAATTTTTGTGGTATCTTTCGAATTTCAAGATTTAAAAATATTGTTTTGATCACTATTAGATTTTCCAAAAAAACATTTTCCTTCGTACGAAACACACTCGCTATTTCAATTGAATTTCTCTCTCATCGATCACACAACACAAAATCTGTTAAAAAAAACAAAAGCCGAAGGATGAAATTAATTTTGGGTAAATAAAGCAATATAATTAGTGTTTTTTGTTGACCTGACGCAAATGCCATTAATTACACAGCCATCAACCTTCATCTATATGCCTATACCCCAAGCCCAATAATATCCAACGTAAAATAAAATTAAAACCTATATACTTTGGTTATCCAAACTTTTTATATATACGAAGCAACAAGAACTCATTTTCCATAACATCGATAATAACAAGTTAATTATTAATGGAGTCGATAAGACGGAGAAAACTGAGTCTAAAACCGATTGAATGTAAAGGTGAAGCTAGTAAAGCATCTGAAGAAGAGGTATTGAGTCCATCGTCAAGATTATTTCATGAGCCCAACTTCAACGTGCATGTTTTAGCTATTATGGGAAGCAAATCGAGAATCAATGACCTTCAATTAATCAAAGACAATTTGGTTCATACTTTGCTTAAGCATCCTCGTTTCTCATGCCTTCAGGTAAAAATTTGTGTGATATTTCATTAAAGATATTTGTTTGGCCTGGTTTAACTTGACATGAAGTTTAAAAAAGTAAAGAAGAGTTTTGAATCGTGTGATATTAAATTAAAGATATGTCAAATGTGTCAAAATGCTTTTTAATCTTGTCGTTTTAAACTTGTCATGAGGGAAGTAGAAGTTAAAAAGTTGTCAAAAAAGGAGGAAACATTCTTTTCTTAGCTAGATAAACTAAAACGAAAAATAGCACAAATAAATTGAAACAGATGGAATATTAATTACCCCAAAAAAATAAAATTACAACTATTTACAAATACTTACAAGCAAGTCTAGTGTACTTTTCTCTAGTAAGTTTAATATATAAATATTGTTAATGGACTTAAACAGCCAAAAAACTTCATATGCCTTAATTATTATTCTCTCTACTTTAACAAGAATTTCCATTTTAGTTTGTTTAAAAAAGAATCACCCATTTTGTTTTTTGGCAATACTTTTATTTCAGTTTTCCACCTGACATATTGAAGGCCACAAAATAAAAACATATTTTGATACATTTGACATAACTTTAATTTGACTGGATTGAAAAATCTTTTTATTTCAGTATATGTTTCTTAAATTGCATGTTTCATTCATTGTAGGTGGTGGATGAAAAGAAAAATGGAGAAATGAAATGGGTACAAACAAAGGTGGACTTAGATAAACACATTATAGTACCACAAGTGGATGAACAAAACCTTCATGAATCACCAGAAAAATTCGTGGAAAACTATATTCGGAATCTTAGCAAAACGACTCTTGACAAATCAAAACCTATGTGGGATCTCCATCTTCTTAACGTCAAAACATGTGACGCTGAGTCTGTTGGCATTTTCCGAATCCACCATTCACTTGGCGATGGCACCTCTCTTATTTCCCTACTGTTGGCGTGTACTCGCCAAACTGCTGATCCTGATAATGTTCCAACTATTCCTAGAAATAAAAAGAGGGTTATCCATTCATCAGAGCATAATTCCACTAAGGGATTATGTCGATAATTTATGAAAATTTGGTTTTTTATGAAACTGTTTTGGAATACTATAGTGGATGTGTTGTTGTTTATGGCTACAAGTATGTTCCTGGAGGATACAACTGTTAGAAAATAGCATACACAACAGAAGCATTCCAGAATCATACATCTTGCATGAGTACAGACAACAATCACAAATACGCATCACATACAAGGTATGCTGAAAATTAACTCAGAATTACCTCCTTGAAGCGTGTGCAAATATCTTGAAGCAAATCCAACTCCAACTCTACAGTCTTCTACAATGATCCCAAATAACAATTAAACTCTCTCAATACTTGGGTGGGCAAGTATTGTATAGCATCCGGAATTATCTTTCTAGGTTAGAAGAATCCCTACTTATAGAGATGTCTTCCTAGTCCAAAGAGGAGAAGAAAGTATAAATCCTTTTTCTTCAAGAAAACCCAAAACTCACGTTTCTTTCTTGGAAGAAATATACATGTTACTTTTCCTTCTTTTGCTAGAAAATAGGATTCTGAGTTCTAGTTAAATTGGGCACCGGAGGGACCACAAAATTTATTACTGAGCCTTCCTATTATGGAAATAATTCCAAATAATTAATTTGAATTATTCTTACCATAATAAATTACAAATCATTCCACTAAAAATTCGTAATTGCACTCCTCTATTTATATTTCGAAATTCACCATTAAACACTTATGTAATTCCCCATGTTAAGATTACAGATACTAATCAATAAATTAAATTACTGACGAATTTAATTCAATGATTAATTTCCTTTAGAGCAATACTTAACTTATTTCATGT
>JAJOOR010029585.1:0-26248 GCA_036250505.1 Solanum acaule
AATTAGAAGCGAATTAAACATGAATGCAAAATGTAGCAAATGAAAGAGCATTATGTGATTTGTAAACTGAATAAAACTTGTATCAATAATGAATTAAACAAGTAATTCAATCATAACAAATCAACCAATAAACTGCAAAATGAATTAACTTGTATTAAAAGTGCATTACACAAGTATTAAAGTTGAATTAAGCATGGATAAAAAATGTAACTAATGAAACACCAAACAATGATCTATAGAGTGAATTAAACTTAGATCATTAATGAATTAAACAAGTAATCTAATAGTAACAAATAATAAACTACAAAATGAATTAAATTTGCATTAAAAGTGTATTACACAATATTAAAGTTGAATTAGAAGAAAAATTAACAATAAATGAAAAACGTAACTAACGAAAGACAAGACAATAATCTATAGACTGAATTAAACTTGTATTATTCATTAATAAAACATGTATTATATGTGTCTTATAAATTATTTTAGTTTGCATCACTAAGAACATGAGTAATGTTTGCAATATGTATTGTGCATATGTTATAAATGTATTACAAGTGTGTTACTTAAATTATTTTGGTTGATATCACTAAAAAAGGAGTGAAGTTTGTAATATGTATTATAAATGTATTGTTCATGATGTTAATATACTTTTAATACAATTATGAAACATATCTAATACAACTTTAATACAATCAAGATACCGTTCCATAAACTTCATCTTTTTCGAGTTTCAATCTAATATTTCTTCTAAAATCAATTATAAACTTAACCAAACCCTCTTAAAATTGAGATATAAACTCCAAACGACATTTTCAATTATTTGTAGGAATAACCTATCCAAACTAATCACAATTTCGTAAAATTCAAATAATGAATTCAAAATTTGAAGCTTTATAATGACCATCAATGGTGAACTCTTGTTGCTATAATTTTAAAGATTTGAAATTTCTATTTGAGAACATGATATTGTACAATTTTTTTATTTTTCTATTCCTCTTCTCGTCATGTTTTTGGGTAAAAATAATGAAATATGGGAAAAAACTGATTTAAAAATGATTATTTAAATAAAAATTTCAAAAAAGAAGAAGAAGAATAAAAAAAAGAGGAGGAAGAGAAAGAATGACACAGAAAGAGACGCCGAAGAAGAAGAATAAAAAAAGAAGAGGAGGAAGAGAAAAAGTGCAGAGAAAGAGGCAAAGGAAGATAAACAATACAATTTTTTAGAATTAAAAAATTGTTATATTTAGTTAGAAAAATTATATTGCCATAGATGGTAATTATTTTTTTAATATTGCATATTTATGTGATTTACCCAAAAAAGAGCTACCGTAGCTATAATGATTTGTTTCTAACTGGAGGTACCATTTCTCAAACATCTATATTATGTTAGCTATTTGTGAATTCAAAAACAACATATTCAAGTCACATAAGCAAGTTTAACATATATATAAAGAAAAAATAAATAAACTAATTAATGTTAAAATATAAGTAGCCATGAATGGCTCCAAGCCAGGCTCGCTTATTTTGCTTGCTATTCGGGTAGTCTAAAATGTCGACTTCATATGCGGATATGATGGTAACGTCAAGTCTAGGAGACTCAAAATTTGCTGGAGTCTTGAATCAAGACTCCATTTTTGGTCCCAAAGTTCATGCAAGTAAAAAGAGGGTAAAGGGATTAGTAAGACGATTCAACTTTAATTGATAGTGAATAAATCAAATATATATATATATATATATATATATATATATATTATCCCTCACACAAGATATGCAAGCGCCAAATAATATACACATTTATCTATTGAAGACTTTTAAAATCAATAACAAATATATTTTGAGTATAAGCTAAATCTCAAACCCATCAAATTTAACTAGAAGTGAAATATTATTTCTATGAAGCACGAATAATGAAAATGACAGATCTGCCTTATACTTGAGAATTGAGATAATAGTGACTAAAAACACTAAAAATATGTGCACAAGAACATGAAGTAGAACTGCAAATGGGTTTGAATAAGCATGATCAACACAATATTTTAAAATAAATAAAATAACAACCATCTTTTATTAAAATATGTTTCTGCCTAAAGAAAATACAAACAAACATAAACTACAAAATCCATATTATATGAGAACCAAATGAATATTCACTTACGATTAAATTTTTTTGTTGAAACTAAAGCGAAAGCGACAAGTAAAGCGACTTATGCCGTCAACCTCAATTGAACCCTAATATTTACCGAAAATGGTCAATCAGGCCACTGGTCAGCCTGTTCTTATGGCTGACCAGTCACCCTTCACTACTACCGACAACAATTTTCCTTCATTACCACAAAAGACCCCTATCGAGCCTATTTTGCCTAGAGTTTCTTCGCCTGCCAAAGAAACCCCATCACCTTTGGAGCCTTATGTCAAACTTCTGAAACCTTTAACGATTAATGCTCCAAAGACACAGAGTAAGCAATCAATTGAACCTATTCCTATTAAAAAGTTGAACTACATCAATGGTATTCCTCAAGTTATGTGGAATGAGGAAGAAGTGGATCGAATGATTGTAATTGAAGAGTTACATTATGCAATAATAGGGAAAATTTCCTATGAATGGCCTGAATTAGAGGATCTTCGCATCCAAATCCCTATACAACTCAAAGTGAAAGGAGATTGCAGGATTGGTTTCTTGAGAAATCGTCACATTCTTATGAGATTCAACTTGATTAAGGATTTCGTTAATGGTATGTCCAAGAACGTCTACTATATCAATGATAAGGATGGTTATTCCTATCAAATGAGACCCCTAATCTATGATGCTAAATTCAAGATTGAAGAGGAAACATCTCAAGCAATGGCATGGATCTCTTTCCCTAACCTCAAGCCAACTTTATTATGAAAGAGTCACTATTTCCACTCGCAACTGCAGTAGGGAAACCGATTCATTTGGATTTGGCAACGGTAAATAAAACAAGACTTAATTGTGCTAAGGTCAAGGTGCAAGTGGACCTTTTGGTTGATTTACCTAAGTGTGTGGAGACGGAGATCGTTAAATCCACCACAAAGGAATCAAGGGTTGAATAGGTGAAAATTAAGTACGATGTTTTACCTAAATATTGCAAGAAGTGCATGTTATAAGGTCACAATGAGCAAGAATGTAGGGTACTTCATCATGAACTTAAACAGGTGCAACTAGAAAATGAGGAAAAAGTGGAGACCACCACATCAAGGAAACAAGCAGGGAGAAACACTTACCAAAGGCATCAATGGAACCCAACCAACAGAAGGTTCATTAACAAGGGTTATCTTAGTGAAAAAACTATATTACCAGATAAAGTGATTACCAATGATAACCCCTTTGAAGCACTTACAGAAGAAGGGGATGATCACATTCCTGTTAATAATACAAATATTACTTCAATATCTAAAGCTCAAGGAATTAATAAGCAAGGGGAAATATTTGAGAATCAAATGTCCACCAAGGAATGGATGTCTAGTTCATTCCATAGCCATGGAAAGGAGAAGCAAGCAACACTACCAGCAAGCATCACAAGCAATACTGTAGATGAAAATCAAAGGAAATCAGCGGTAAACAATGGAGAAAAATACAAATAGCAAAAGAACATAGTAATGATTGCATCCTTACATCTCCTGTTGACTCAGAGGGTGAACAAAGTCTTGCAAATAATCAGCAAAGTGGTCAGCAAACCCATCAGAAATAAGCAAGCAGTACATGCAATCCTGCAGATCAACAACAAAGGAAGTTGGTGGAAAACACAGGAGGAAAACAACAAACAACAGAAGAATACGACTTGGGTGGTGATCAACTAAAGAGCCTTGCAAATAATCAGTAAAGTGGTGAGCATTTCCATCAGATACATGCAACATAAATTATAACTACTAATGCACAAGTTGGGGAGATGAAGTAATGGAGGACATAAGACAATAACAATGCTATAGGGATAGTGCATTAACAATAGTGGATATCCCTTTAGTTGTTGAAGAAGCACTTCCTTGGAGTGAATCTCCTAATGAAGTGCTACATAATATCCTAACCCATAATGTTCAACAGGATGTGGAGGT
The DNA here is from genome assembly GCA_036250505.1 of Solanum acaule. Lineage (NCBI taxonomy): Eukaryota > Viridiplantae > Streptophyta > Magnoliopsida > Solanales > Solanaceae > Solanum > Solanum acaule. The sequence continues at coordinate 4,072 of JAJOOR010029585.1, forward strand.
TTGTGGTTAGGTGGAAGCAACAGAAGAAGACAACATCACTGACCAACATAAAGAACAAATACATAGAGATGCTTATTTGTCCCCAAGAGTTATTAAAAACCTTAAATATGCAAGGAAGGGGGAAAAGCAAGGAAATGGAGAGGTTCCTCAACCTATTAGATTGCAACCCAAGAGAGGACAACGGTCTCAACCAATGAAGAAATGATAAAAGCATTTATATGGAATATTAGATTTGTTAAGTCACAAAAGGCTTTTCAGAGAGTACAAATGTTGAACAAATACCATAAATTTTCTTTCATGGCACTTCTTGAACATTTTCAACACACTAAGCACATAAACAGATACAGAAGCAGACTACAGATGCCTTTAATGTTTCATGACTATAATGGCAAAATTTGGTTGTTTGTGAACCATGGTTTTACAACTACTTTGATTAGTGATACTAAGCAGCAGTCATCCCTGAATTTGTGTAACCAGACACTTGGTATTTATTTCTTGGTGACTATTGTTTATGGAAAGTGTGATAAAAATATGAGGATGGACCTATGGGATAATATTCTTTCTTTATCCAATGGAATCAATAGGCCCTGGATCTTAGGAGGAGATTTCAATGTTGTTTTGAATGGTGCATAAAAGATAGGAAGGATCCCAGTGGTTGCTGCTGATGTTGAAGATTTCAATATTTGTGTTGAAGCCTGTGATGTTTTGCAAATTCAATATAAAGGTAGCCCATTTACTTGGTGGAATGGTAGAGCAGGTGATAATTGCATCTTTGAAAGGCTTGATAGAGTTTTTTCGAACTCTGAGTTTCAGAGATTGTATTCTCATTTAGAAGTGGAACATCTGACTAGAGATAGCTCAGATCATGCCCCCTTACTATAAGCTGTGAGAACAGAAATAGCAGGCTCTAAAGGCCTTTCAAAGTCTTAAAGTTTTTGACAGAGCATGAAGATTTCAAAGAAGTGGTCCGGAGGGGTTGGGATTCAAGCTTTACGAATAACCCCTTTCTTGACTATAAAAGGAAGATCAAGCAGGTGAAAAAAGCTCTCACTATATGGAGTAGACAGGCATATGGGACTATCTTTCAACAACTACTCATCAGGGAAGAGATAGCCAAACTAAAAGAGAAACTATTTGAAGAGTTCCCCTCTTAAGAGAATAGAGCAGTCATGCAAAGAGCTAAAGTTGAGTACACCAGATATCTACATTTGGAGGAAAGCTACCGGCAACAGAAAGCTAGATATGATTGGTTTGAAAATGGAGATTGAAATACTAAATTTTTCCACATCATAGTGAAAGGGAGAAGAAACAGGTTGAAGGTGACAAGATCTATTAATGAGTCGGGTTGTTGGGTAGAGGAAAAAGACCAAATTGTTAATGAAGAAATTGACTATTATCAAAAACAATTCACTTAAGAGAGAGATGCATATGATTTTTCACTATTGCATCACATTCCAGAACTGGTTACAGAGGAGGACAATGTAGTTTTAGGGGCAATACTAGTTGAATCAGAGATAAGGAAGACAGTCTTCAGCTTAAATGGTGACAGTGCTTGTGGGCCAGATGTCTTATCAGGAAAGTTTTTTCACTCTTGCTGGGATATAGTAGGTGTTGATGTGGGTAGGATGGTGGAAGAGTTCTTTACAGGAAACACCCTCCCAAAGTCTATTAGTCATTCTAATCTAGTACTCATCCCAAAAAAAGATAATGTGCAATATTTTTTAGACCTGAGGCCTATTAGCTTAAGTAACTTTGTTAATAAGATTTTATTAAGAATTGTGCATGATATATTGGAGAATATTCTTCCCAAATTGATTTCTCCTAACCACTCTGGTTTTTTCAAAGGGAGAAATATCATTGAGAATGTGATCTTAACACAGGAATTGGTTGCTGATATATGGAAAAGAGAAAAACCTTCTATTGTAATCTTGAAGCTAGATATGGCTAAGGCCTATGACAGAGTATTCTGGTTTTTTTTAATGAAGGTTCTTAGAAAGATGGATTTCTCTAATGGGGTAGTAGATGTGATTTGGAGATTGATATCTAATAATTACTACTTTATTCTGTTAAATGGCCAATCTGTTGATTTTTTCATTCTACTAGGGGGCTAAACAAGGGGATCCCCTTTCCCCTACTTTATTTATCTTATATGTTGAAGTTCTAACTAGAGCTCTTAATCATCTTTGTGAAGATAATGCCTTTGTGGGTTATGGTATGCCTAAGTGGAGCTTAAACCTCAATCACTTAGCATATGCAGATGACACTATCATTTTAGCCTAATCTAATAAGCACTCTATTGGAAAGATTATGATGATTTTTTAGGAGTATGAGCGGGAATCAGGGAAAAAGGCGAATAAGGATAAAAGTCTCTTCTATATGCATCAAAATTCTTCTAGGGAGGTTGTGCAGCAGATGGAATTGGATACAAGTATGACCAAAGGAACGTTTCCTCTTAAGTACCTAGGATGTCCCATTACACATTCAAAGAAAAAGAAGGAGCACTATGATGATTTGTTGGACAGAGTAAGGAGTAAACTCCAAGCATAGAAGGGTAGGCTTTTATCATATGGAGGAAAGGAAGTTTTACTAAAAAAATGTTCTATAGAGCATCCCAATTTATTTTCTTTCAGCTATTGTTCCTCCTAAAAGTGTTTTTAAAGAATTACAAAGTATTTTTGCAAAATTCTTTTGGCATTCCAAAGAGACAAGAAGGAGCAAACACTGGTCTATATGGAATAAGGTTTGTTTGCCAAAAGATGAACGGGGTTTAGGGTTCAGATCCTTAAAAGATGTTTCTCAAGCAATGTATGCTAATTTGTGGTGGAGGTTCGGGACACAAACTAATTTGTGGTCTAACTATTTATGGAATAAACACTGCAAGAAATAGATTCCTACATTGGTGTAATGAAGAGGTGGATCTCAAGTGTGGAAAGCAATGCTGGAGAACAGGGAAAAGATTGAGTCCTTTTTATGGTGGGAACCAAGAAGTGGAACCTCAACAGTTTGGTTTAATAACTAGACCAACTTTGGTCCTATATTTCTTCATTCAATAGAGGTACAATATTGCCATCCTAAATGATGTTGGTGATTTCATTAAAGAGGATGGTTGGGATTATGGTGTAATGCAAGATGTATTCCCAGAACATGTCATTGAACATATTCGAGATACTATGAGATTTGGTCAATTTGAGAATGTAATGGACAAGCCATGGTGGACTAAAAATAGTATGGGCAAATTCACTACTAAGAGTGCTTTGGAAATTTTGAGGCAAAGAGTGGATGTAAATAAAGATCTAAAGGCAATATGGAGTAAAAGATTACCTTTCAAATTCTCTATTCTTTCTTGGATAATCTGGTTGGGTAAGGTTCATGTATCAACTCTTTTGCATTTGTGGAATCCTAATATCTCTAAGGATTGTGGATGTTGTAATAGTTCAGGTAGATAAACAATAGAACATTTATTTCTCAAAGGGGAGGTGGCAGATAGAGTGTGGATTCACTACTGTAGGGCAACTGGTATTATTGATCAAAGACTTAAATTAAAGCAAACTATGAGAATGTGGAGAAATATTGAAGGTAATAGTAAGCTATGAGAAGTTTTCAAGGTACTTCCTATCATCCTTTTCTGGGTTTTTGTGGAAAAGAAGAAATACCATCCTACATGGTGGCTCATACCATGAAAGGAAGGTATACTGGGAATTCAATGACACTATTTTGAAGTTTGTTAAGGTCATATTCAATTTAAATATACAAGGGAGAAAATGGATAGATATTATTGATGTTTTGCAGAACAATAGAACTACCTCTGTAACCAGAATTGTAAAATGGGTTCCCCCTCCCAATCCTTGGTTTAAAGAAACGCTGATGGTTCCTTAAGAGGGAACCCTGTACCTAGCTCTTTTGCTTTTTGTATTAGAAATGGGGAAGGAGATTTGGTAGTTGCAAGAGTCTCAAGAATTAAGGACACTACCAGCCTTAAAGCATAAGCTACAACAATAAGAGGGTGCCTCCTTTACTGTAAAGACAATGCTATCCAACATATCATTATAGAATCCAATTCTTGGATTATGGTGCAAATTCTCCAGGGAAACTAGGAGGTCCGATGGAGTGTGACAATAAAGGTCAACTCCATAAGAGCACTAATGTGTAATATATCAGTAAGAGTAATACATTCCTTTAGGGAAGGTAATACTCTCGCTAATTTTTTTACTAACTTAGTTTTGATTTTGTAGGTGATTTTCAATTTAATAACTTTGGTGAAATTCCAACAACAGGAAGAAGTATAGTAAATTTAGATATATCAGGAACACCACATCAGAAGATCTGATCAAAACTCATAATATCAAATTTCAAGGAAGATATAACAATACTTTTATAACGGGATATGCAAAATAATAACAATAAGGCAACTTACTATAGATGTTGGAAACACCTGTTTAGGGGCATCAACATCTGGTAGTTTGTGATCTTAGTGTTTCTGTTAGTAAATCCTGCAACAAAATTCAAATGGTTATCAAACACTCTCCCGTTGAAACGATTTGATCGATTGGTCAATTTAAGCATACAAACCCTTTCTACTATGATTCTACTCAAGAATTCAAACCAACATCCATGTTTTTACTCAATCATTCCCCTCATAACATATTGCTACTCAAGACTTCACAAAAACCTAAATTTCACCCAACTCGTTCAAAGTATCCTCTTTCTACTTCATCCCTAGTCTTTCAACAAGGTGTATAGACATGGGTTCCATAAATTAGGTTAAACAATTAAATCATTTCACCTATTATAACAACTTATACAAGAAACAATCAATTTCAGAAACATCACCCATCAATCCCCTCCCATTCATTACTTACATCAAAATTTCACCCCAAAAGAGAGAAGAAAAGATGTGAGAAACATACCTTGAGTGTTTAAAAGAAGGAAAATTGAAGAACTTGATGATGATCTTTCAACTTCGCGACACAGATTTGATTGAGGGAGAGAGTTAGGATTGAGGGTGAAAGGAAAATGATGAAGTTATGGGGAGAGAATGCGGTTAAATGGGAGGATTTGTGAATTAAAAGAGAATGGGGGTAGGGTTTTACCATATTAGTAGGATAAAACCCGACTTTTTAATGGAAAAAGTGGGAAAACTTACTAGGTCTGCGACGCGGAGCTGTTGTGGACATGCCTTGTGATTTTCGATTCGACACGAGGGAGGTTCTATACGTGGTGGAATCAGGTCCGCGATGCGCTCAGGTCGCAGACTCCACTGTTAATCATTCACCGCTGTCGTAATTCCAAGAAATGGGACCGTGACACGTAGTTGTCGCAGCCTTTCCTTGCATTCTTGAATCTTCTCCTGGGGCATCCATCACTAAGCAGAAACAAGTCCGCGATGCGGCCTTGTCGCGAACTCCACTATTTTTCACCCCATATTTTTTTTTACAACTTCTATAACTAAAAATAACAAGAACTAACCTATAAAAGCAAAATAAAAAGAAAATATCCTCTAGAGTACAAAGTCACAGGTTGCCTCCTGAGTAGCGCTTGATTTAATGTCGCGGCACGACTCAGCTCCCCACCATTCATTGCTCAAATCCACACTCTCTTCTTCTCGATCTACCTCTTGTCCGAAGTAATGCTTCACCCTCTGTTCATTCACTATGAACGTAGACTGTTGATGAGTCTGAGATATGGACTCATTTAGGGCTTTATTAATATAGATTTAGTGTCCTCAAATGCTTATTTTGTACCAATAACTGATGTGAAACACTTGATTTCCAGGTATATAGATTGAGGATCAAAGCAACGACACTAATTTGCAAAATGGAATAAAGCGGGCTGAAAGAATGAAGAAAAGCAAGCCTGGTGATCGCCAAGTCCACTTGGCGAGTCGCTGAAAGGCTACTTGACCGCCTAAAGATCCAGTATGCCAAGCCTTGAAGGAAAGAACCAAGTTGGCGAGAGAAATGAGCAGTCAGCAGATCGCCGAGTGGTTCCGCGATGCAGTGTTGGATCGCCCAAAGTTACAGACCTTGAGGATGCTAAATGCCAAGGCAAAAGGGCGATGGAAATGACCAAAGGGCGGCTCGCCGAGTGGTTCGGCGAGTCCGACTTACTTCGCCGAGTGACTCTTCGCAACACATTTTTGGTGACTATAAATACATTTTTGAACATTTAGGTTAGAATCTTGACTCATATATTTTTAGTTTATTATTGTGTTTCGAACTGGTGAGACAGTTTTCTCTAGTTTTTCCTAAGTTTTGAAGAATTGGAGTTCTTCACTTTTGAGAAATTGGAAGTGGGTCTTTGAGATTCTTTGAATTGGAGCATTGTAAGGATGAATCTACACTTACCCAGTTGATGCATAATCAATTTGGTAACCGTTTTTACCTTTTTATGATGCTAGCTAAAACCCTAATTCTTGGGGTGAGATTATGTGATTATAGGCTGATTTAGTTTATGGGAATTGCTAATTGTTAGTTTAAATTCTATTTAGAAGTGAGTTCAATCATTAATTGTGGTTTAATTTAAGAATTGCAGTTGCAAATGCAGTTCTACCCTTGTGTTATTGGTTTGCTCGATAGAGAGGTTTTAAAACTAAACTTATTGATGGATGGTCTGTGGGTATTAGGTTGACCTGGATTCAGCTCGAGAGAGTGAATCTTAAACCCAATCTCACACATTCCGCTCGAGAGAGTGAATGGACTAAGGTGTGGGCTGTTCTTATTTTGCATGCTTGTTGATGTTCGAGAGAAATCAACTTGATTCAAGGTAAATTGTTTGAGAGAAAGTTTATCTCCTCTATAGCCTAGTTTACTCACTAATATCTAGCGATTTTCTAATAGTTGCAATTACCCATTCGTATATATTTGCCACTGTTTGTAGTTGATAATTTCAAACCAAAATCCCCATTTTACATTCGTGTCACCCCCTGATTTGAATGATGTATTTATTCGATAACTTTTATTCCTATGACTGATTTGACCATGTTCATACTTCTCAATTGAATCCGAAACACGTACCGCTCCCTGTGGGATTCGACCCCAACTTATTTAGTTGGGTTTTATATTGATTTACGACTGTTGATGCTTAGAATTGGATGAAGTGTCTTTGAAACGTTATTAATCAATTGTTTGCCTTCGTTCCATAACTCTACAGCTCCATGGTTGGTCATATGCACCACCTCAAATGGTCCACTCAATTTTGACTTCAACTTACCTGGAAACAACCGAAATCTAGAGTTAAACAATAATACCTTTTGACCAGGCTCAAAGAGTCGGGACACAATATGCTCATCATGTCATCACTTAGTCTTTTCCTTATAGAGCTTCGCATTTTCATAGGCATGAAGTCTGAATTCCTCCAATTCACGTAGCTGACCCATCCTTTTTCTTCCCGCTAATTCTGGATCCAGATTCAACTTTTTCATTGCCAGTAGGCCTGATGTTCTAATTCAACTGGAAAGTGACACGCTTTACCAAACACCAAGTGGTAGGGAAAAGTCCCTATTGGTGTCTTATATGTTGTCATGTACGCCCATAATGTATCATCAAGCTTCATTGCCCAATCTTTCCTTTGGGCATTCACTGTTTTCTGCAAAATCTGCTTTACCTCCCGATTTGACACTTCTACCTAGCCACTAGTTTAAGGGTGATACGTTGTAGCTACCTTGTGCCTGACTCCATATTTAGCTAAGATATTCTTCACCAATTGATTTATGAAGTGTATCCCTTTATCACTGATTATTGATCTAGGAGTTCTAAACCAAGTGAAGATATGTTTCTTTAAAAACTTCAGCACCACTTTAGCATCGTTGGTGGGCAGAGCTACTGCCTCAACCCACTTTGACACATAGTCCACAGCCACCAATATATTTTGATTACCATTAGATGGAGGGAATGGTCCCATGAAGTCGATCCCCCATACATTAAATATTTCGAGCTTGAAGATGTTATGCAATGGCATCTCATGTCGTCTGGAAATAATCCCCATCATCTGGCATTGATCACAACTTTTCACATACCCTGCAACATCTTTAAACAGAGTAGGCAAAAAAAAAACCTAATTGGAGCACCTTATGTGCAGTGCGTTCACCTCCATGATGACCCCCATATGCAGACGAGTGGCAACTGTCCATCGCTTGTCTCATCTCTGATTCAGGTACACACCTCCTCATCATTTTATCAAGGCCTTTCTTGAATAGATAAGGCTCACCCATATGTAGAACCGAGCATCATAAATCAACCTCTTCTTTTGATGTGTGGTTGCACCTTGTGGGAACAATCCGCTTACCAAATAATTTACAATATCTGCATACCATGGTAATTCTGTCACCTCCAGTGCCAATAGTTGTTTATCAGGAAACTCTTCTCGAATCTGACCTTGCTCACCCACATGTGACAAACTCTCCAATCTGGACAAGTGATCTTCAATCTTATTTTCAGAACCTCTTCGGTCTTTGATCTCTATGTCAAATTCTTGTAGCAACAGAATCCACCTGATCAGCAACGACTTTGCATCCTCCTTATTGAATAGGTACATGATAGGTACATGATAGGTACATGATAGCTACATGGTCAATATAAACAACAACTTTAGTCTCTACCAAGTAAGATCTAAATTTGTCAAAGGAATAGACCAAGGCTAGCATTTCTTTCTCGGTCACTGTGTAGTTGGTTTGAGCTGCATCCAGTGTTTTGCTTGCATAATAGATTGAGTGGAACACCTTCTCTTTTCTTTGCACTAACACTGCTCCTACAGCCACATCACTTACGTCACACATCAACTCAAAATGAAGCTCCCAATTTGGTGAAGTCAAGATTGGAGATTCTGTCAACTTCTTCTTCAAGGCCTCAAAAGCTTGAATTCACTGATCATCGAAGACGAATTTCATCTCCTACTCTAAGAGACTGCACATGGGTCTTGCAGTCTTCAAGAAATCCTTAATGAATCTCCTGTAGAAACCAACATGACCCAAGAAACTTCTTACCCCTTTAACAGAGACTTAGGGAGGTATCTTTTCAATGACTTCCACTTTGGCACGATCAACTTCCAACCCTCGTTTTGACATATTTTGGCCCAAAACAATCCCTTCCTTCACTAGAAAATGACATTTTTCCCAATTTAGGACGAGATTAGTTTCCTCGCATCTAGCCAACACCTTGTCCAATTTTTCCAGACACTTATCAAAAGACTCCCCAAAGACTGAGAAGTCATCCATGAATATCTCCACAAAATCTTCAACCATATCATGAAAGATGTCCATCATGCATCTTTGGAAGGTGGTTGGGGCATTGCATAGCCCAAACGGCATTCGCTTGAAGGCATATGTCCCATATAACCAAGTGAATGTAGTTTTTTCCTGGTACTCTAGTGCAATCATGATTTGGTTATATCCTGAATAGCCATCCAGGAAACAATAATATTCTTGCCCAGCTAACTTGTCCAGCATCTGATCAATAAAAGGAATAGGGTAGTGATCCTTTCTGGTGGCCTCATTCAATTTCCTGTAATCCATGCATATTTTCCACCCTATCACTGTCTTGGTTTGGATCAACTCATTTTTTTCATTGGTGATCACTGTCATGCCTCCTTTTTTAGGCACACACTGAACATGGCTGACCCACTTGTTGTTTGAAATTGGGTATACAATACCTGCATCCAGCCATTTAATCATTTCCTTGCGCACAACATCTTTCATCACTGGATTTTATCTGCGATGAGGTTGTACACTTGACTTGTGGCTCTCCTCTATAAATATCATGTGCATGCATAAAGATAGGTTGATGCCATGTATGTCAGCCATCTGCTTGCCTATCGTCATTTTCCTCTTCCTTAATATTTTCAAAGAGGCCTCAATCTGCACTTTAGACAAAGCAGAAGAAAGGATTACAGGTAACGATTCATTAGCACCTAAGAATACATACCTGAGCTGGGAGGGGAGAGCTTTTAACTCCAACTTTGGTTCTTCCTCAATTGATGGCTTAGGAGGTAGTCCCAAGACTCTGTTTAATGGCTCCACAAACTTGGGAAACATACTCACATTTAGGACATATAGAACGCTAGCAAACTCTTGGGCTTCAGCGACCCCTCAATGTCCTACCCAATTAACAGTTTCTCTAAAGGGTCTCGGGCTTCAACATATTTAACTGTTGTTTCCTCATCAATGACTGTAATTGCTGACAGCTCCTCATATATTGCAGGCAATTTCATTGCCTTGTACATATCAAAGACCTCTACCTTGTCATGGGCCCTTATTGTCAGTCTACCAGCCACCACATAAATTAATGCACCACCGGTTTCTAGGAATGGGCGTCCCAAAATAAATGGGACCTCTGGGTCAGCCTCAAAATCCAAGATGACAAAGTCTACGGGGAAGATCAGAGTTCCCATTTGGACTAAACATCCTCAATAACGCCATCTAGCCTTGCTATCGAATGGTCGGCAAATTGCAACATTATGGTTGTGGACTTGGGCCATCCTAGTCCCAACTTGAGAAATATGGACGTAGGCATCAAGTTGATACTTGCCCCCAAATCGTGCAACTCTCTTGCCTCAATGCACTTATCAATTTTTATTTGCACAGTAAAACTCCCTAGATCTTTCAACTTAGTGGGGAGCCTATTATGGATCCTAGAACTGCACTCATCAGTGAGTGCCACTGTTGCATACTCCGCCAATCTACTCTTATTGGCCACCACATCTTTCACATATTTGGCATACTTATGAATGCCCTGCAACACATCAATCAAAGGCAGTTAACATGTACTTGTTTAGGTAATTCAATAAACTTACCAAAACATTCCTCCTCCTTCTGTTTTTTGAATTTCTCTGAGAATGGAGGCGGTGGTATTGCTTTTGCTTCCTCATCCACCCTTGGCTCACTTGATCCAGCTTCCTCTCCCTGCTTTTCTTTTTCTTTAGCAAATTTGATCTTTGACGCTGGCTTCTCCAATGGATGACCACTACGGGTACTCACGACATTTACCTATTTTGGGTTTGGATCAGTATTTCCAGGCAAACCCCTTTGTGGTCGGGAATTCTGAGCACTAGCGAACAGCCCAAACTGCTTCTCCAAATTTTGAGTTGCTAGTTGATTGTTTCAGACATCTGCTGCCCACTTAGCTTTGTCAGCCATGATTTATTTTAGCATGTTGATCGTAGGCGTATTTATATGCCTAAGGACCTAATAACACCCTGCCTTTAGGCCAAGTTTGGACCCATTTTATGCGAATTAGAGTCGTTTGATTTTATATGTACTAACCAACATGATTAGTTGTGTAGGTGAGCTTAAATGGAGAAACGAGCATTGTAATGGAGTTTGGGGAACACAAAAGATTCGAGTAAAAAAGAAGCAAGGAAGAAAAGGGAAGAAATGAATTTCAAGGCTTATCTGTATCCTCTCCGCGTCGCGGAGAGGAATTTTATTTTGTCTCATGAAATAATTTCTAGACAAAGCACTCTGTGTCCTATCCTCATCGCGGAGAGGGATTTTGAATTTAGGTCGCGAGATTCGAATTGAGGCAGAGTGGTCCGTGTCAAGACCGCGTCGCGGAGAAGAAAAGAGATGCTCAGAATGAAATTTGTGAAGACCTCCGCGTCGTGCCCCTGGTTGTCATATTTGGCCGTTTCAACTTTAGTATAAATAGGTTAATATTTTATTTTATTAAAACATTCTTTTTTGGGGTTTTGAAGAAGAACGACTTGGAGAGTATTTCATCATTCTTTAGGGCTCTTTCCTAAACTCTTTTACTTTCGATCTCTTTATGGAAATTAAACATTGCTTGATCGAAGCTATTGTTATAAGTTGCTAAATATGGTAGTTCTAGGGTTGTAGCTACATGATGATTGTAATCTATTAAGTTTTCATTGGTTGATGTTGATTATCACATGAATCTTTCTTATGTTCTTGTTTTTCGTATTTCATGCTTGATCACCATTGAAATAAATACATTGTCCGAATTGAACTCGGGAGAGGAATAAGAGGATTGAACGTGGGGCATAAGGAGCATGATTTCTCTTAATAATTAGTGTTAATTTGTATCTAGGATATGGATATACCTAGAAACCATGCTTGGTCAATATACATGAAGAAATTGTAATGCTCAGTACTTGGTCCAATCTATCCCCGCTCAATGATGTAGTTAGGTTGTCATTTATCGTTGGCGATTAGAGGTCGGGACACTATAATCATGCATTTAACCTTGTGATCATTGATTCGATAGTTGATTAACACCCATTTAAACAATATAATTGCATGAATCCTGATAAGAGTTGTATCCCTGGACTTTACCCAATCATTGTTTGAAACCCTTGAAATTGGATCATGCTTGTTTAATTCTGTTTAACTTTTAGATTATAAAATAAATCACTCTTGAAATCTTGATAACACTTGTGCTTAGCTAAAAATAATGGAACAATCGAGTTATTCTAATTGTAAGTCTTTGTGGGTACGATACCCGTCTCTTTATAAGAGCCACTTTAATACTTGAACGACCACGTACACTTGCGTGTGTGATTTGGGCTCAAAAAGTTTTTGGCGCCGCTGTCGGGGAGTTAATGTATCTATCACTCCCGCGGGTATCAATGATATATTAGGTACACCACAGGACACTGATCTACTAGTGCTTACAGGGCTGAACATACGCCCTCCGTATCGGGCAATTAGACATACTCAGTGCGGTCCACAGTCCATGGTGAAATGGACCAAGCACAGCGGGAAAAGATATCACCAAACTATTCCCTATGCTCACATGCTTAGGGAGATGCGAGTCTGGCAAAAGATTGTCATAAATTGTTTGATACTGGGTCTCCACTACACAGATATTACCCGGGACAGGGTTTGCTTGGTCTATGCATTAATGACGGCTATAGTGTTGAATATCTGAGCTATCCTGAAATCGGTGATTCGAAAAGCCCGGGTTCATAAAGGGCACAAGTATGCTTTTAGTGGTCTTATTACCAAAATGTGTCGTGTTGCAGGTATTCCGGAAGAGAATGTGGATTACATGACACCGTTATTCCAGCACCCGTGGATATCACGAGGACAAAGGGGCCCGACACTGAATTTGGCCCAACTCTCACCACTGCAGAGCGCTATAAGAGGGATGAGATGATTATGGTCAAGATGTATGGCCTCGAGATGCTGCGCCACCAGAATGGCTGCCTGGCTTCCACTGATATGCAGTTGGGAGATGTTGAGAGACGTTATCCGCTGAATGCCCACGCCAAGGCCCTACTTGGCATTGGTCCTGAGTTTCGTGAGCCGGTCGATGATGACATTTAGACCGATGAGGAGCGCTTGTATACTAGCTCGAATGTAGAGTCTGATTCTGATAAGGAGGACGACCCCACTCAGGCCAGTGATAAGGCCGAAGAGGGTGATTCTATGGAGGATTGATCAGGGAGTGTTTTCACCTTACCTCTTGTATTGTTCTATTTTTTGTAAAGCACTAGGGACAGTGCTAAAGTTTAAGTGTCGGGTGAGGGTGAAAATCATACATGGTCTGTATATATTTTTATTGTTGAACATTGTTAGAGTCTACTTTGTATTTTTTGTTTTTGTGATTTTGGGTTCCTTGGAGGTTGTTTTCGGTTCTTTGTCTAAGGAAAGTCCCTTTGAGCCGTACAAAATACAAAAAGATTTTGTCTTTTTAGGATTGAGTCAGTAGTCGTAGTTGAGTCACATTTCCCAATGATAGATGGATGACGACCGCCTTAAGGGCAATTTCGTCATTGAGTCTTAGGTTGGTATGTGTTGAAGCGTGAAACTCCGAAAGGAAATTGTATGAAAGCATGATTTAAAGTTGATATGAATGTTTGCATTTGAACTTGTGTATTTAACTTTAATGATTGCAACTTAAGCTTAAATTGAACCTTGTGAATAAACTAATTGTGTTGTTGTGATTGATCCATTCTTGAGTAGAACTTGTGCCATGAGCGGTGAGTTTTTGTAGTATCCATGTAATGCATCTGAGTCTAGAACTTGCACGGCATGTTATTGAAACGAAATAAAAGTGGTGTTGTGTTTAGAAGGTGATGATAGGCTTTCTTTGAATTGTCTTGAATATTAGCCTTTTCAGAAATAATATCCCTAGTATAGCCCAATTGAGCCTTGATTTTGTTCTAACCCACGGAAGTAAGTCGGATCCCTTTTATTGATACCGTTAGTTTTGATCACAAACCCCTAATGCACTATGTTAGGAGGAAAAGTGAAAACGGCAGAAAGAGTAAATAGGGTGGAAATGTTTAGTTTGTTGGGGAAGAGAGAAAAGAGCTAGTAAAATGATGCCCCATAAGTTCAAACCTGGGATTGGCTTTGGTCCTTGGGACATTGTGCATTTTGACTAAGGTTAAAAGCCTAAGTTGAATGTGGCTAACTTGGAGGGTACCTTAATGATGCCCCTCGTCCTTACAAGGACAATGTGCATCTTAACTTGAGAGAAATCTCTAAGTCAAGGGTGGCTACTGTTGAGTGTCAAAAAATAAATCACTCTTGAAATCTTAATAACACTTGTGCTTAGCTGAAAATATTGGAACAATCGAGTTATTCTAATCGTAAGTCTCTGTGGGTACGATACCCGGCTCTTTATAAGAGCCACTTTAATACTTGAACGACCACGTAACTTGTGTGTGCGATTTGGGCGCAACACATGTCCTCTACACTCATATCACCTTGCTTAGCAGCCTGCTGATTACCATGACCTTGTTGGTTTCCATGGCTTTGCTGATTGTAATGTTGTCCACCACCTTGCGGCCTGTACTGGTTTTGTCCTTGGTGTTGGTTTTGATTACCACCCCATGAAAAGTTTGGGTGGTTCCGCCATCTTGGATTGTAGGTATTGCCATAATTTTGGTGATTTCCTCCTCGTTGGGCATTACCTACAAAATAAACAGATTATGGGTTTGCTCCACATATTTCAGCAGTGTGATCTCCACCTCCACATACTTCACACCATGTTGGTGGTTACTGCACCATATTAACTTGAGCTTGCTGATGTCCTAGTGACATATTGCTGAAGTATGTAGTCATCATATTCTGCATTGCTAAAATTTGTGCAGTTAAGGCAGTCACTGCATCCACTTCCAACACTCTAGCAGTCTTTTGTACGACCAATTTAGCTCCTTCTCCATTCCACTCAGGATTACCTTGTGAAATCCTATTAAGCAATGTAAACAACTCAGCATATGTCTTCTCCAAAGCTTGTCCACTTGCAGCAAAATCAAGTAAAATTTTCGTGTTTGGTTCCAACCCTTCAATGAAGGTGTGGACCAACACTTCGTTAGCTTGATGATGATATGGATAACTTAGCAACATGGACTTAAACCTATCCCAAGCTTGATACAAGTTCTCTCCTCCTTTCTATCAGAAGTTCAATACATCACTTCTCAGCTTAGTTGTTTTCCTGGAAGGGAAAAAATCTTATGAAGAACTTCTGAGCAAGATCATCCCAGGATGTTATGGAATTTGCGGGCTCAGAGTTCAACCATCTTTTTGCTTCCCCTAGCAGAGAAAAAGGGAATAGGGTGAGCCTCACATAATCTGAGTTCACTCCAGTTGGAGTGTACGTCTCACTGATCTAGAGGAAATTTTGAATATGCACTTATGGGTCTTCATGAGATAGACCAGTGAACTGTCTATTTGTGTGCAATAGTTGCACCATGCTCTACTTTAATTCAAACCTCCCACCAGCTGCAGGTTTCTAAATACTTGAAGTAACATTGGTGGTGCGTGGGATTGCCAAGTCTCTCACTTTCATTTCTGCCATCACTGCAGGTGTGCCTTGATCCTCCCCTTCTTCTGGGAATTTTGGTTCACTAGCGACAAGAGGAATAGGATATGTGAGTCTTCTTTGCCTTCTCCGGTAACAGACAAATCTCTCCAGTTCAGCTAGAGGCTCTACCAAGTCCTGGTCGTCTTCCAGTGTGAAATCTTGACACAACCTGTAAAATGAATAGCCAAGATCAAGTTGTCAACACTTGTACAAATAATTTATAAACTCAAAAATTATATATCTGTCGATTTTAAAGTCCTCGACAGCGGTGCCAAAAACTTGTTGTGTCCAAAAGCACACGCAAGTGCACGTGGTCATTCAAGTAGTACATCGACTCTTTCGAGCCGGATTATCAAATACAAAGGAATTCAAATCAGCAAACACTAACTTTATTGTAACTAAAATAAATTTACTTATGCGACAGACAATTTTAGGAATTTGTTTGTATCAACTAAATTGAACAATTTCAAATATTAATTACTACAATTAAACAGTTGCAAACAAAGGAATTTCGCAATTTGGGAACTATTCTAGGGTTGTAGCATATACCGATTTCAAACATAATAATAACTTATCCTAGCATTCGATAGGTTAACCTCATTAGTGATTTACAAGGTTGATTTTACGATCATGATCTCCCGACCTCTAATCGCCTACCACCATTGACAACCTAACTACATCGTTGAGAGGGGATAAGCATGAACCAATAGCGGAGCATTAAGCTATCATCTTGCACATTAATCAAATGCGGCATATAGGTATAATCCTATCCTATATACGAAACACTTTAAGTTTTACCCTAGAATGAACATGCTGCTCCTTTTCTTTGGTCTATCCCTCTGTTCGGCTTCCGAGTTCAAGAGTGGACAATGAGTTTATTTTAATGTTGATCAATCATTAAAATAGTTAAACAAGAATGCAAGCATCAATCATAAGAAAACTCATCTCATGCTAGAAATATATACTATTACGCCATTAATCGCAGCTACAACCCCAGAATAAGGGAATTTAGCTACTCATAGAATGAAACATCATCAAATAATATTCAAAGATCATAGAAATGTTTACCAAAATGAAGGAGTAGAAGAAAAGCCCTAGAGAATGTCAGCAAAATCGCCCAAATCGTGTTTTCTCATTTTTCAAAAACTGCATAATGATAAAATAATACAATTGGACTATTTAAAGTCTAAAATAAAACACGTGACGCAATTCTCGAGTCCAGTTCCGCGAAGCGGACTTGTTCCTTCGCTGCACATTTCAAATAGCCTGAGCTAACTCCACGACGCGGGTCTATCGTGCATTCCACTATTTTGTAAAATTCATTTTCTACATGTTGGCTTTAGCTCCGCGACGCAGATGTGCTCCCTCACAATGTATTTTTCCAGCTTCTTGGCCATTTCTCCTTAGCAACTTCTACTTATAAACTCCGACCTTTTGTATGGTGTCCTTTTTCACTCCTTTTTCTTTGCTTTTCACCCTAAAACATCTAATCATATTGGTTAGAGGAAACACAATCAATGGACTCTAAAATTTCAATTCTGATTAGGAATTTGCTCTCAAACTTAGCAATATATATTGGATAAATTTGTTATTAGGCGCATAAATACGCCTAAGATCAGGACCGTATGAGTAAGTTCGTGTCAGGTATCTTAGAGATGTTGGTGAGGGAATTAGAACTGCCATGTTGATCAAAGGATGGATATTTACTAGTTGATGACTCGTGCTCTACAGATCGAGGAAAAGAAACTTAAGAAGAGTGATATGGAGACTAAGAGGGCTCAGATCGATGTTGGTGACTACTTTCATCAAAAATCTGATAGTGCTGTTCATTCTCAGTTTAGACGGAGGTATTCAGGCCTGGCTCCATCTTCTACTAGTGCTCATGTGCCAAAGTTCAACAAGGATATGGTGTCAAACCTTAAGTATCAGAGTAGTGCTTCTAGTGGACATTTTTTTCCCCACATGTCTAAAGTATGGGAAGATCACCAAGTCATGGTTTTAGTGCAAGTGCAAGGGGTGTTGGACTATCATCAAGAACTATGAGTGGTAGAGGAAGGGGTAGGAGAATGGAAAGTGAAGCAAGAGGTGTTAATCATCCACTTGAAAGTTGATTTACATGTTCTCAAGGTAGTACAACACATTATGTAGACCAAAATACAAATGTTGCACCAAAGGAAATGCTACTGTTAGGGAAGAAAAGGGTGTTGAAAACACAACCCAATTTAAAAGGCCAAGAGTGTTAGGTTTGAGTGTGTTTCAAGCTGAAAATGGTTTCAAAACATTCAACATAAGTATTGTGAGGCATTCATAATGTTTGTTCTCTAATAGCTTCAATTCTCTAAAACTTTTGTAGCTTAGACAACTAAGTAGCAGAATATTATCGATTGGCCAAAAAGAGTCTTGAGATCAAATGTTGTAACTGGAGATGTTGGTTTCAAACTAAGGATTAAAGTGGAAAGGAAATCAAACAATCACAATAAGAAGGCTTCAGTAGATTAGAGATCAATCAAGGCTTTCAAACTCAAATACTTCCTCATCTTCATAGCCTCGAGACCCATGAAACCTATAATGTTGATATCAGTGATTTTTTTAGTACTATTTTAGTGCCCAATAAGATACTATTTTGTTTCTTGGTTGAAGGAGAAACAACTATTTTATGTTTTTTGTTATATGTATGAGATACTACTGAAATTCTGATCCTTATGCAATGTGGAAGCCTTGATTTGTTCTTAATTTCACTTTTGGAATTGAAATTATTTATGTTTGCCTACAATTGTGAGTTGTGTTATTTCTATGAAGCTTTGTTTTTGTTTTAGTGGATTGTTAGTTGCCTCTTTTGGCAATTGCGCGAAGAGGCAACTAACAAACGAAATGTTGAATCATTCATTTTCAGAAAAAGAGCAGAGAAGTAAGATAATTTTAAACCCAAACAATTATTTCCGTGAAACTTTATTTTTGTTTTAGTGGTATTGTTAGTTGCCTCTTTTGGCAATTGTGAGAAGAGAAAACTAACAAATACAATATTGAATCATTCGTTTTTAGAAAAAGAACAGAAAAGTAAGCCAATTTCAAACACAAACAAATTCAAATTTTCATTATGGTAGAGCAAATTGAAATTTTAATACCATACAAAAATTATGCTTTATAACATATCATACTATGACAATTTCATTTGATCCTTCAACTTACCTATTTGGATTATAAAACTAACATATATAACAACAAAATAAATCATCAAATACCAAAGGAATTTCCAAAAAAAAAAGACAACTTATTTTCTTCTTTTTCATCCCTTCCATCTTCATATAATTCTCTTTCAAATCACTCATTTCTTTTACATCGCCACCCTTCTCCTTTTGAATTGATGTTGAGATTTTCACACCGAATTTGAATACTTTCAACTTCATCCAAATTAATTTTCTCTTGTTTCGACTGTTCAATGTCCATTGAATTTATGTTGAAATTATCAAACTGTTCCAATTGCATCTTAACACACTCAGAATTCTCTTCTAACTCCTTAATCTTATTTACCAATCTCAAAAGAATAAACTGAGATCTTTCGTTGACTCTCTCCTTGTCTCTCCATTGAATTTTTTTTGCAATTTGTGGCCTCATAGTGAGGACAAGACCAAAATCTTCTTTCCGAATTGTGATATGATCTACATTTGCAATAAGATTTCATGCTTGTATCACACTTCAACATTGATCATTAAATCATTCTCAACCATACACACCTTATTCAACTCATATTTTGACATTTCTGACCCTAAAATTTATACATAAAAATTGTGAAAGAAATTTAAAAGAATAAGTAATAATACATAAAAAGGTGTAAACATAAATCATTTATATAAAAAATAACCTTATATTTTCGAATTAATGATCAATTTGAGTCTAATGCTTGAAAAATAATGGAGTTTTCTTTTTCGAAGAAGAAGAAGACGTTCGATAAAGAAGAAGACCCTTGAATGAAAGAGTTTTAGTTTTTTCAACGTTATATTTACACATGGACAATTTCTATTGGTCTGTGTTGCCTCAAAACTGCTCTCATACGCCTCACCTGTGTGGAGTCACGGAGTGTGCCACGTAAGTTGAAAATGGGTAGATTTTTTTTAAAAAAAAATGAGTTCGAGGGTTAATATGACTTTAGTTTAGTTAAGGTGTGTCTCTGAAATTTCGGTCATAGTCTAGAGGGATACTTGTGCCTTATCTAAAAATAAAATGATAACTAGATATTGTTAATTCAATATATACAATTGCTTTGAAGCAAATAAAATCGAAATCTAATTTAGTGTATCGGAGAAAATAATGCATACATTAACTTTTTGTAATACTAGTGTTTTGTTTGGTACACTTTAACTAATGTTTGCATTACTAATACACTCAGTGGTTGTTTTGTAGAGTGTATAAAAATAATCCTAAATAAAGTGTGGTAGTAATGCTTGTATTAGTAATGCTTGCATTGATTATACATATACTATTTCTTATGCATTGTTTGGTTGACATATTAAAAATAGCATGCATTGCATTTGCATAAAACAATTTATTTACAAAGATATCCTTCACAATCATGGTGGAAAAGATGTAAAAAGACTTTGAGGGGCAATGATGTCTTTAACCATGCTAATGCATGCATTAAAACCCATTGCATTACTAATACCTAAAAATTCATGGAATTAGTAACATACATAATATGGTGTATAACTAATGCTTGCATTGGTTATACATAGCATGAAAAGTATACCAAACAAGGTAAGAGTTAATGCATGCATTAATTTTGCTAATACACTCTACCCAACGACCCCTCTATTGCGTATTGAGGTATGTATTACTAATATCATGAATTTATGTGCATTAGTAATGCAATGAGTTCTAATCCATCCATTAGCATTGGTAAAAACAATTGTTCCTCAAAACCTTTTCATATCATTTCTATCATATTTGTGGAGGGTGTTTTCATAAACAAATGTTCTTTTAAAAAAATTATGCAGTGTATGCTATTTTAATACACCAAACCAAACATTACATAAGAAAAATCTTAACATAACTAATGTAAATACTACTAATACACTACATTCTGCATAATTCTTATACACTCTAGACCCCTAAAATCTATATTGATATTGTAGTCTTCAAGAGCCTGTTTGACATTGTTGTTATGAGGTCAAAAACACTTATTTTGAGAAAAAGAAAATACTTAGTTTGAAAAATCAAAGTGTTTGGCCAATTAGTAAAACTGTTCTTTTTTAAAAATGGAAGTAGAAGGAATTTTTTTGCTGATAGGAAGAATCTACAAATTTATGCATCTTAAAGAAAGTAGAAGCAAATGCAGATTTTTTTTCAAGACCAAATATCCCTGCCATATATCCATATTTATCAATATAATCCTTATATTTATTTATTTATTTATTTATTTATTTTTGTGGTGAATTTTTTGTATGTAATGATTTAATTTGTAAAATAGTTTTTAAATTTATTTTGCTTGATACTTTTAATTATTTTTACATCATCATGTTAATATTATATCAATCTTTAATTTATTTTTTTATGTATAATATTAATTGAAAATTTGAATATGTACATTTTAATTTAATATAAAAATTAATTAAAATTTTATAATAGACATTTAAAAATAATTTCTCTTTATAAAATAATCTTAATATTAAAAGTGTATTGATACTTGTCCTTTTTCGTAATTTAACTCACAAAAACACATTTTAGAAAATATTAGTCAAACACAATTTACTTATCAAAAGCACTTTTCAAATGAATTAGCCAAACATATATATATATATATTTTAAAAACACTTTTGTAAAAAAAAAACTATTAATTAAAGTACTTCAAAAAACCTAAAGGGAAAATTATGAAAAATAGCAAAAATTACAACTTATTTATGGAAAACAATTATAACAATATGTTGTTTTTATAGCTAGGGGTGATAATTTCAGCCCATATTAATGAAATTAGTCCATTTTACCCATATTTAATGACTTGGATTACTCATATTTTAATTGGATAAATATAGGTTTCAAGCTATTTTAATAGTCTCTACAAATATGGTCAAAATGGGTAAAATATAAATATTCATATTGACCCATAATAGATCACTTAGTTACACTTCCACTCAAAATTCTTAATTGTGCTAAAAAAAATAAAGTAATTAATATTAATTTTCAAACTTAATTGAAAAAACAATTTTTTTTTTTTTGTTTTTGGAAAACAAAATTTTTTTAGGGGTAGGTTGGTGGGGGTGGGGGTGGGGCTCCCCGAGGGTGGGGGTAATTTTATTTTTTTTTGAAAAAACAGATTTTTTGTTTTTGTTTTTGAAAAACAAAAAAAATTTAGGGGTCGGTTCGTGGAAGGTTGGGGGGGGGGGTGTCGGGAGGAGGGGTAATTTTTTTTTTCTTTAAAA
>JAJOOR010029586.1:0-30449 GCA_036250505.1 Solanum acaule
AAATTGGTTTCTCTCGAACACCAATAAGCAGCAATTAAGCACAACCTTCGCTTTAGTCCATTCACTCTCTCGAGCTGAATGTGTGGAAAAGGGTTTAGAATTCACTTTCTCGAGCTGAACCCATAACAACCCAATACATACTGACTATTGATTCAGTAATTTTTGTTTTAAACCTCTCTCTCGAGCAAGCCAAAAACACGAAGTTAAGATTGTATTTGCATCTACAACCCATTAAATTCAACGATAACTACTGTACGAAAACACCTCTAAACAATGATTAAACTATCAATTAACAATACCCATGAGTTAAATCAACACATAATCACACCCCAAGAATTAGGGTTTTAGCTAGACATCATAAAAAGGTAAAAATCGTTACCAAATTGTGTTTCCATCAACTGGGTAAGATTGATATTGTCTTTACACTGGTCTAAGATGAAGAATCTTCAACACCCACATCCAATTTCTTAGAAATGGAAATCTTCAAATCTTCAAAGCTAAGAAAATATTGTCTCTCTATTCTTAGTTCTAAGCTCTCAACTCAAAAACTGAATAATTATGAAAACTATTGAATGCTAGATACTAAACTAAGAATTTTAAAATGCATTTGTAGTTGCCAAAAAATGTGTTGCGAACGACCATTCGGCACAATAAGTCAGGATCGCCGATCCTCCCTTTGGTCAATTACATCGCCTTTCTGCTTTAGCATTCAACATCTTCAAGTTCTATAACTTTAGGAGATATGGCACTGCATCGCAGAACAGTTCGGCAGTTCGGCAACTCGCCAACTGCTCCATTCTATCGCCGACTTGATTTTCTCCTTCAAGGCATTGCAAACTGGAACATTAGGCGAGACCATGGCCGTTCGACAACTCGCCCAATGGTTTAGGCAATCCTCAAGCCTTCTTTTCTTCGTTCTTTCAAGTGCCTTGTTCCTTTTTGTTCAATAGTGTCCATACTTTGTTCTTCAATCCAAATACCTTAAATTCAAGGATTTACATAAGTTATTGGTACAAAATATGCATTTGAGGACACTAAATCTATTAAAATAAAGCGCTAAATAAGTTTAAATCGTGTACTCATCAATGCTCAATCTAAATAAAAAAGGAAGTAGTAGAATGTTGCATGCCCTCCAAACCACATATCAAGAGCTTTTGGTTTCTAAATAGCCTTTGATTGTTGAACCTTGCTATCAAAACTAGAATCACAATGTAAGTACGGTCGTTTAGACACAAAATGTAACGACTTGTTTCCGTTGTTATTGAAGAGCCAACGGGGAAAGAATTTTGGCCAAAAAACTTTTGAGTAGTGACTAGGAAATTATTAGCCTAGTCCAGATTTGGATGAAATTCGAGTTAGGTGAGGTCTAGGGAAATCTTGTAATAAAAGAGAGTTAATTAAGAATTTGATCACTTTAGTGGATAGTGAAGACGTTAGGGAGCCCGTACGGCTTTACAGAATCGAATTCAGGCGAGTAGATCTCCTAAAATTGATCTTAGCGTGAACGAGTAGTTTTTGAACGTCAAGGGTGGAAGGTGTGTTGTGAAATGGGAGTTTGGAACTCAAATTCCAACTCTCTATCTCTGTACAAGCTGTCGGGGTGGGATTAATCCTGCCAGGGTGGGGCAGCTATTGCGGGTTGGGTCCTGCTATGGCCGGTTAGGGTATGATAATGGTTCTCCCACCAGAGGGTTAGTATGGGTTCCAATCACGACGGTCTGGGTCGTAACAAAGTTGGTATCAGATCCCTCTGTTCGTTCATTGTACCAAAATGAGTCTAGTAGAGTCTTATGAAATGGTACAGAGACATCTATACTTTTCTTCGAGAGGCTATAAGACTTTAAGAAATCTTTCTGTCTTCTTCTCCTTTCGTGCTATGAATTGATTCCAATTGGTATCTGGTTTTCCAAATTGGTATCTAATCTCTTTAACTCTTTTGTCTGCAGATGGTTAACACGAGATACAATGGCGTCAGGCCCGTAGCCCCCACCAATGAGCCAGCTGAGAATCCCGTAGCAAGAGACCGCGGTCGAGGAAGGGTTAGAGGAAGAGGTAGGGGTAGAGGCCGAGGAAGGGTAGCACCCGCTAGGAGTGGAGCCCATTGGGAAATGCTCCTAGAGAAGAGGCCCTTCTTGCACATAATGAAGAGGTAGAAGAGAATGTGGAGGTCGAAGACGAGGAGGAAGTGGGAACAAAGGGGGATGCACATGCACAGACTACAGGTTTTCCTCCATTAGATCTAGTGTTAGCTAAACAAATCATGATGCTTCTGAAAGGATTGGTCAGCTCTGGAGTCCTTCCCACAGTTCAAGCGACTCAAAATCTAAAAAATCCCCTATTACTGTTGAGGTTCCCAAGGTGGGTAAAACAGTAGGTACTGCTTCTTTTTTCTATCCCTTATTAGGTCCGGTGCTGGTTGTTAATGAGCATGAGATGTTGACTAAGTTTCTAAAGTTGAAGCCGCCTGTGTTTCATTGTTCGGAGAGTCAGAACACATATGAGTTCATCTTGGATTGTTATGTGAGGCATCATATGTTGGGTATCGTATATCAGAATGTAGTAGAGTTCGTGACCTTCCAGCTTCAGGGTGAGGCTAAAATATGGAATACAGATTGACAGTTTTGCCCCCGCTCACTTCAACGCAGTTCCATGCTTTATTTCTGGAAAAGTATGTGCCCCGGGCTTTGAGGGATCACAAGAAGGATGAGTGCATGGCATTGGTGAAGTGTGGTATGTATGTAGCTGTTTATGAGGCTAAGTTCCATGCTTTGTCTAGATATGCTACACAATTGGTGACTACTAAGGAGGAGAGGATTCGTCTATTCGTCAAGGGACTGAACCCCGAACTACATGTATTATTTATTCACATGACCTATGCAAGGAAAAGTTTAATGAGGTGTCAGATTTTGTAAAAAAAGTGGAGGGAGTTTGAGGTGATGGGCAAGTCAAGGCCTTGGGTAAGAAGCCCAATAGCACAAGTAACTTCCATGGTTCCTACTCCAGAGGTTCAGGTAGGCCGACACTTGTAGCCCGGTCAATTCAGTCAGCCTTTCCTTCTTCTACAGGTAATTACTCGGGAATTCCACACCAGAATTTTATTCAAGATAGCCAGGGAATCGCACCTTCAGTGGGCTTCAGACCGTCTTTTTATTGCACTTGTTATAATTGTGGAGAACCTGGTCATATGAGGAGAGATTGTCCCCATCCATGCATGTTTGACTCCGTGCAACATCAGACTAGAGGAGTGGTACCCGCGGGCAATGGTAATAATGACAAAGGACGTCCACAAGGGGGTTGAAGAGGGAATCATCGAGGCTGTGGAGGCCAGGGAAATGGTAATACAGGTAGAGGAGCAGTACAACCAGTCAAGGAGGTTGTCCGTCATGATGACAAGGCTCAATGTTATGCCTTTCCAAGCAAGAGCGAGGCAGAGTGTTCTGACGCAGTGATCACATGTACTATTCTTATGTGTGACCGGATGGCAACTGTCTTGTTTGATTTAGGTTCAACCTATTCATATGTGTCAGTTCAATTTGCCTTGGAATTTGATGTAGTTTGTGAGGTACTTAATGCCCCTATTCATATTACTACCCCAGTTGGAGAGTTTGTCATAGTCACCCATGTATATCGTGCTTGTCCATTTATGTTTATGGGTTTTCAAACTTGGGATGATTTGGTTGTTTTTGATATGACTAACTTTGATATAATTTTAGGCATGACTTGGTTGTCCCCCTATTATGTTGTGCTTAATTGTAATACTAAGTCTATGACTCTAGAGATCCCGGGTAGGGAAAAGTTATAGTGGGAAGGGGTGTACAAGTCTAAGCTAGCTAAGGTCATATCTTCCATTCGGGCTAGAAAACTTGCGGGGAAGGGGTGTTTGGCATTTTTATCTAATATTCAGGATGTTGATGTAGAGTCTCCCTTTATCGAGTTTATTCTTGTAGTGTATGAATTCGAGGAAGTGTTTCCTACCGATTTGTCTAGTATGCCTCCGATAAAGACATAGATTTCTTTGTTGTCCTAGAACCAGGCACTCGCCCCATATCCATCCCTCATCATCGCATGGCTCCGGCGGAATTGAGAGACCTTAAAGCTCAAATCAAAAAGCTTCTTGATAAAGGTTTCATCTGTCCTAGTGCTTCCCCGTGGGGTGCTCATATCTTGTTTGTTAAGAAAAAGGATGGTAGTATGATGATGTCCATAGACTATCGACAATTGAATAAGGTCACCATTCGAAATAAGTAAATGTTGCCTCGGATTGATGACATATTTGACCAGTTACAAGGTGTGTCGATTTTCTCTAAAATTGATCTATGGTCTAGTTACCATTACTTAAAGATTAGGCCTGAGGATATACGAAAACCGGCATTCAGGACGCGCTAATGGGAACCATGTGTCATGACTCAAGGCTAGCCCCTAGATGCGACACGACGTACTTGACTCCAAAAGGGTCTCATACAAGCCTTATAACATTTCATTGCATTCGATAATAGAAAATAGTACGGAAATAAAACTTTCTTTAAAACCATACAATCAAAGTACTCATTTAAAACACTTGAAAATCACAGCGGAAATCTATTGTCTCACATGGCCATCTAAATACAACATCCGAAACATAAGTAGGGACATGACCCTTTACAATCGAAAAGTCTAAAAATAGTCTTTTACATGAAAGAAAATGAAACTTTTAAACACTTGTCCTCGATCTATGAGGACATACCACTTAATCTTGGCGAATCTCAAACCCAAGCTTCAACTAGAGAGAAAGTAACTCACTTGTTGGAACCTACACTTGTAGTAAAACATGAAGAAGAATGGGTTAGCACAATTAAGTACTAAGTATGATAGCCATGCAAAAATATGCTTAAAACGGACATTTTATTTGGAAGTCATGCTTTTATACCATTTTGATAAAATTTCATGAACATAAGTATAATATTCAAACATAACCAATATACAAGTCATTTACTCCACATTAGGACATAATCAACATAGAAGTCATTACCTTCACATCAAGCCTTCTCCTCAAGTAACCCTCAAGCTATACTTTGTGCAATGTATGGATAGCGTCCCATACCACCATTCACACTAAAGTACCACATTAAGGTCACCAAAAGTGAACTTACCATTCAACCTTTCCATCTTCATACAATACTCATACATAAGAGACATAAACATTACATAAGTCATATCATCACAAAAGGACCATCACCTAAGACAACTCTAAGTCATACTTGTGCAATATGCAAGTAGCATCCTATAATACTACTCACACTAAGTACTCTTTTAAAGTCACCATCGGCAAGGCACATTCATACTCATTAAGTCATAACAAGGAAGTAATTCATATTATAATCCAAGTATAGCATACATCATTGCATTTAGGCATATAAGTGTGAACATTCTTCATTAAATTCATTTAGGATACATTCATAGATTAGTCATTAAGACTTAGAGAACTCACTATGACCCTCTCAAAGCCTACTTGTGCAATGCATGGATGGCATCCTATACTACCACCCACACTTCACAGAACTTCTCAAGAAACCATAACACACATCTCACATGATGGGAATAAGCGGTTAACCGGCATAGACCATGTAAGCTAGACATGGAATCCGGTGTCACGAAGCCCCACACCGTAAAGAGGTGGTCTACTTGCCTAAAGTAAGACCGGTAGCATTAGCTTAGGTGGATCCACTATCTAGACCTATGTGGGCACATAGTTATGGGATATAAAAGATGTTCATTGAAATCCGGCCTAAGGTTGGGAGAACCTCCATCTTACCATATCCTCTCGGTGTTTAGCCTACATTCTCATAGAGTTGTTTCTTTTAAGTTACATTATTGTAGTTGAGAGGGCCACCAACATTAGGCCTACCGCCCCAAGATACATTACACATGAAAGAGCCACCATCATTAGGTCTACCGCTTCTTCGTACATTACAAGGATAGCTCATTGACTTTCCTAGAAAGGGCTACTACCATTAGGTGATATTGCTTCAATGTTCATCATTTCATACGAGAAAGGGCCACCACCATTAGGTATACCAATCCAAGGTTTAAAAATTCATTAGTTCATATACTCCTCATGAAGGGCCACCCACAATCCGTCTACCGATCCAAGGTTTAGCCTAGAATACTTATTCATTCATTCATTCATGAAAGGCTACCAACATTAGGTCTACCAATTCAAGATATTAAGACGTTAAGTCAAGATACATTTATTATACAAGAAAAGGATGCCTAAGCCTACCAATTCAAGATACCAAAATCACCTTTTCATTCGTTTGTACAAGAATAAGATGCATAAGCATACCGATTCAAGATATACAATTCATAGAAGAAAATCCTTCACATTCCATCATCATCATACATGAGTGTTATTTTAGAACTTGCTTTCAATCACAACACTATTACATTTCTAAACAGGATCATCATACTATCATTGAATTCATATACATATCCTTCACATCATAATCATACCTTAAGCTTCATACCTTTCCTTTCAAGGCCATAGATCACATTCACCCACATACCTTAGATAAATACAATAAGGCAAGTGTAATAACTTAATTTCAACATTCTATATCCAAATACACATAAACAATTCACATACTTCATAATCAATCAAATCCCAATCACAAATCACAACATAGGAATTTTGGGGAAAACATGGGTTCTATAAAGATATCATCTTAATTCATATTTAAATACATAACTCATCCATAAATCAATTCAATAAAGCCATTGGAAATCATTTTGAATCGAACCCATGCATAGATTGAAATCTAGGATTTTTGGGTAAACATTGGAGATTTGAAATAACTTTTGAAATGGGCTCCTTGAAAGAAACTAAATCCAGGATGAAGACCACCATACCTTTAATGGAAGAACTCCAAGAAAATTCCTTGAAAACCTTAAAGTCTTGACCTTGGAAGCTTGATGTCTTCACATCCAATGGAGGTTTCTAGAAAGAGAACTTTTAGCGGGGAGGGCAGGTTTTGTATTTTGGGTTTTGAAATAATGAAGTCTAAAATATGTTTTAATACTTTAAAAACCCTTAAATTACCATAAATAACTAATTAAAATCGTCCCCCAACAAAACTAGAGGTGAATTTACCAATTCACCGCCAACTTGGCCGAACCATTACAACATTTGCAGGTGCAAACAATACCCCCTCACTTACGGACCGTAGGTTGGGCTACGCCCCGTCCTGCAAGTCTGTGGTTTGGGGCTTTAGCATGTCAATGTGTTCTTTGACCTACGGAGCAAGACCATGAGGCGTGGATGGACCTATGCCCCGTAGCTCCCATCCGTGGTTCACAACATTCTTGGCAGCTTTTTGGTTTCAAGGGGCCTTGGGGGTTAGGCTTTAGGGTCATCCTAAAGGACCCCTAGGGTGGTCCTTGGGGAGTCATACCTTCACTTTTAACCCCTCAACCTAAGCTCGGGACAACACGATACAACCTCAAGCCTCACATCAACTCTAAGACACACTAGTTAGGCTCTAGTTTCACTTATTCGTCTTACGGGGTGTTACTGTCACGACCCAGGGGTATCCCCTAGACAAAAACATGGCGTAGTCGACCCCGAAGGGGTCTCATACAAGCCCTAGCATCATCATGACATAACAAAGTATAAATAATACGGAAAATTAAAACTTTACAATCGAAGTTCAAACTTCATTTTCATAAAAGGAAAATAGTAGGAATCTAGACTCTTCGTCTCATACGCCATCTAAGTTCAATAGAGAATTTCAAATAGGGTCAATAGCCCTTTAGATATAATAGTCTCATAGAAAGAAGTACATAGAAAGTTTAAAAGTTTATTACAATAAGAAAGAACATAAAGTGGCATCAAATGCTTGTCCTCGGATCTTGAGGACCTACCATAAGTCTTGGAAAAGTATATTCCAAGTCTTCTTCAAAGTAGAGGGTGGAAGTCACCTAGCTGGAACCTACACTTATAAGATGTAGAAGGGAAAAAGGGGTTAGCACATAATATGTAACAAGTATGGAAATATGCATAAAAACCTTAAAACATGCAAAAAGGACATTTTTATGAAAGATATGCATTTATGAGGTTTTAAAACCAATTTGCATCATCAACATAAGGTACAAGCCAATATCACAAATATATTCACAATATAGTAAAGGCATGACCTTAGCATCCCCATAAGGTTCACTTGTGCAATGTATGGTTGGCATCCCATAATACCAACCTTACTAAGCATTCCTTAGGAACTACCTTAATCACACATATTACCTTTAGACTTCATCACATTCAATAATCATAAGTAGAGAATTAGTTATGTATACCATTCGAACATAAGGACAAGTCATTCATAGCAACTATCCATTCAAAATACATGCATTCATGTCATCACATAATATAAAGGAACCATCTACAACATCCCACCAAGTCTACAAGTGCAATGTAGAAATGAAGTCCCATACCCCCACTCTTACTTAGCAAACTTACTAAGAAGTTATAGAGTAGTTCATGCTTCATTCATTATATGACCCAACCTCTTGCATTAATGGAAGGGTTTTTTCCTCTTTGACCATATCCACTCAGTGCCTAGTATTAATTCCCAAATTCATATAATTAGTCTTTCAATTGTATCTACATGTGTGAAGGATTGTTCAACCTTTTGTTCAATACAATTCAATAAGTAGCTCATATATTCATTAGGTGAGAATGCACTTTCAACCTAGAATCAACATTAGTATGTGAGTAGAACTTTCACATTATCATTTATATTGTCTTCATGAGAATCACACTTTCAATCAACACAATACATAAACTTCATTCTAAACAATTCATAAAGCTTCAATGTAAGGGCTAAGGGAAGAAAGACCATTCACCAATACCTCACTTTGCACTATTGTCATAGAACCTTTACCTTTCAAGTAAATCCCAAGTTCATATAAAACATTCCTCAAACATAACCCTAGAAATTTACCCCTTTCAAGGTCATGAATCAAGTATCACAATTACCCCTAAAGATACTACAATAGGCATGAGAAAAAAAGATTCAACTACTAAATAACCATAGATACAATACAGTAATCATCTTGCATCAATACATTCACTAACATTCGTGAAATTGGGGTCATGGGGGTGCACATGGGTTCATGGGGATTTTTACAATAGAAATCACCAAATGACATCAATTAATCCATAATATAAGTCAAATAACTTAATGAAAACGTTTTTAGGATGAACCCATGGCTAGAATAGAAACCCTAGTTTTTAGTCAAGATACCAATTTCGAAATAAGAGTTTTGAAGGGCTTCATGAAGAAACTATTCCATGAATCAAGATCCCCATACCTTAGTTGATGTTTATCCCACGAAATTGGAGTGAAGAGGACAAATCTTGATCCCTTAGCTTGAGTTTCTTCTTTGTTCTTCAATGTTGTTTAGAGAGAGAATGTTATGAGAGGGAAGTGGGTTTGATTTTGAGTTGTGAGTTGTGAGGGGTTAAAGACTTGTTTTAATGCTTAATAATACTTTAATATATTTAAAATAACTATTTAAAATCGTCCTAACCCCTAAACAAATTAATTAGGAAGTTACTAAACTACCCCCAACTAGCCTACCTAAGGCAGCCCACTAAAGCCACCATCCACGAATCCCCGTTCACAGGGTGTGGTCCCAACCACAGACCGTAGTGGTCACTCGTCATTTGGATCAGAGAGGGGCCATGTGAGGCCTTTGTGAGGAGACTACGTCTCAACTCACGAGACCAATCCACGAGGCGCGAAACGGTTCAAGCTCCGTACTATCCACTCGTGGATTGGGGCTGTGGCTAGGCAGTTTGGGGCATGAGTCAACCTACGCCTCGTAGGTTGCCTTTTCGGGAGTGAAGCTGTTTTGGACAGCTTTTTGGACCTTCCCTTGGGTCCTCTTCAAGGGCCCTTGGGGGGTCCTAGGGTGGTCATGCCTTGACGTTTAGGCACCAGAACCCTAGTAATAAGTTAGGAGGTTCATTTTAGGAGTTAAACCATACGTTTAGACTTCATTAGGCTATCAATTACACATTAGGCCCTAGTTTAGGTCATTAGACACACGGGGTGTTACATTATCTCCCACTTGGGAATATTCGTTCCCGAAGGTCGACCAAGACACCAAATTAAGTTAGAACTCCAAACCAACAACCCATTCATGCAAGAACATCAATACTGTGCAAAACTCAAAAATGCACTATTTACAACTTGCACTATTCGACAAGGAGGAAACTACAACTCCCATTCACAACGTAGTCAAAAAATTCATGAAAGTAGGAACTACTTCTACTAACTCAATATGCAATCAGCCATTAATTCACATAAGCATGGGAGGAACTAACTTCTCCAACATCAAGTAAGCTCAAAATCACAATATAGAGAAAGGAGTGCCATCTCGTCAACACATTATTAAGCAAATTAATCAATTCATCTCATCGAGTCAAAAATGCAACCGTCATAAAAAAAATGCAATTAAACATGAGGAACATATGTATCACGAAATCTCAATGCATAATAAACAGGAATTCCCACAAGAACATGCACTATATAGGGAAATCATGAATTTCAAGTAGCACACATGACTCCCAAAATACTAGACTCAAGAGGAACTCTTTACCTCTAGTTTGAATAGGAGTAGGAGGAAAGAGATGAGGGTAGCAGGACATCATGTCGGCCTCGGCCTCCCATTTAGCACCCTCAACAAGGTGATTCCTCCATAGAACCTTAACCTACTTCCTTACTTCTCAATTTCTTCACTTGCCGATCCAAAATCTCAACGGGGACCCCTTCATAAGAAAGGTTCTCATCAACTCCTAAACCTTCTAAAGGAAAGATGGACACCGGATAACCAATACACTAATTGAGCATGGAAACATGAAACACCGGGTGAACCGGGGCCAACTCATTTGACAAGTCCACCTCATAAGCAACTTTCCCAATACGTTTCAAGACTTGGTATGGGCCCACATATCGGGGACTAAGTTTCCCCTTCTTGCCAAACCTCATCACACCTCTCATAGGTGAGATTTTTAAGTAGACCCAATCACCAACCTCAAATTCAAGATCCCTCCTTCTATTGTCGGCATAAGACTTTTGCCGACTTTCGGCCATCTTCAACCTTTCTCTAATGACTCAAACTTTATCAATGTCATCATAGACTAGTTTGGGACCAATTAGAGCAAACTCACCTACTTCAAACCAACCAACCGGAGATCTACACCTTCTACCATATAGTGCTTCAAACGGAGCAATGGGAATGCTTGAGTGGTAATTATTGTTGTAGGCAAATTCTATCGGAGAAAGATGATCGTCCTAATTACCCTTGAAATCAATCACACACTCTCTTAACATATCTTCTAGGGTTTGAATGGTGCATTCGGCTTGACTATCCGTTTGAGAGTGAAAAGCGGTACTAAGTTTAACATTGGTACCAAGCCCTTGTTTGAATGCTTTCCAAAAATATAAAGTAAATTGAGCACCTCTATCCGATATGATAGACAAAGGACCCCATACAACTTCACTACCTCTTTGATGTACGACTTAGCATAATCTTCCGCCAAAAAGGTAACCTTGATGGGAATAAAGTGGGCTTATTTAGTCATCCTATCAACAATGACCCAAATAGAATCATGTTGCCGTCTAGTACGAGGCAACCCCACAAAAAAAATTCATATTCACCTCCTCCCACTTCCATGTGGGAATATTTATATCTTGTAGCAAGCCTCCCGGTTTCATGTGCTCGGCCGTGACTTGTTGACAATTAGGACATTTGGCTACAAAACCCGCTATATCCTTCTTCATACCATTCCACCAATAGACTTCCCGTAGGTCACGGTACATCTTGGTGGCTCCCGAATGAATAGAATATCGCACACCATGAACCTCTTCTAATATTTTCTTCCTCAAACCATCAACATCCGAGACACACAACCTACATTGGTACCTAAGCACCCATCTCCTCTTTGGGAAAAAACCTCAATAGACTTGTTGAGAACCGATTCTTTCAATTCCACCAAAATAGTATCAAGGTGTTGCTTAGACTTCACGTCAACTACAAAGGATGATTCGGAACTATGATGAACCATGAACCCACCCTTGGTGGAATCCACTAGTTGGACACCTAACTGGGCCAATCTATGCACATCACGAACCAATTCCTTCTTCTCCTCTTCTACATGAGCAATATGACCCATAAACAGTCTACTTTAGGCATCCGCAACAACATTAACTTTTCCGGGGTGGTATAGGACACTCATGTCATAGTCTTTCAAAAGTTCCAACCACCTTCTTTGTCGGAGGTTCAAATATTTTTGGCCGAACAAATATTGGAGACTCTTGTGGTCGGTAAACACATCTACGTCCCATAGAGATAGTGTCTCTATATTTTCAAAGCAAATACCACCGCCGCTACTTCGAGGTCATGCGTCGGGTAGTTCTTTTCATGAATCTTGAGTTATCTTGAAGCATAAGCGATTACCTTACCATGTTACATGAGGACACATCCCAAACCTACTTGAGAAGCATCACAATATACAATAAACCCATCGGTACCCTCTGATAAAGTCAACACCGGAGCGGAGGTAAGCCTAATCTTCCATTCTTGGAAGCTTTTCTCACAAGCCTCTGTCCACCCAAATTTGGCTTTCTTTTGAGTTAGGGTTGTTAATGGAGATGTAACAGAGGAAAATCCCTCTACAAACCTCCGGTAGTAGCCGGCCAAACCCAAAAAGCTTTGAATATTGGTGGGACTTAGTGGTCTAGGACAAATTTTAACCGCATCCATTTTTTTCGGATCAACTTATATACCCTCACTAGAAACAATGTTACCGTGGAAACCAACCGATCTTAGCCAAAACACGCACTTGCTAAATTTAGCATACAATTGTTGGTCCTTAAGGACTTGCAACACCATCCTCAAATGATTCATGTGTTCTAAATCAAAATATCATCTATAAAGACAATCACAAATGAATCAAGATATTGTCTAAATACCCTATTCATAAGGTCCATGAAAGCCGTCGGGGAGTTTGTGAGCCCAAAAGACATGACAAGGAATTCGAAGTGATCATATCTTGTTCGGTAGGCTGTTTTAGTAACATCAACTCCTTTCACCCTAAGTTTGTGATAGCCCGACCATAATTCAATCTTTGAGAAGTAACTCGCCCATTGGAGTTGGTCAAATAAGTCATCGATCCTAGGGAGCGGATACTTATTCTTTATAGCGACCTTGTTCAATTGTCGGTAATCAATACACATCCTAAGGGACCCATCTTACTTCTTCACAAACAAAACCGGTGCACCTGATGGAGATATGCTTGGTTGAATAAAACCCTTATCTAGCAAATCTTTAGGTTGAGCCTTTAATTCCTTCAATTCGGCCGGGGCTATCCGATAAGGGGGAATAGATATGGGGTGTGTATCCGGCAAAAGATCAATGCCAAAGTCAATTTCCCATTCGGGAGGGATTCCGTGCAAGTCATCAGGAAAGAGTTTCGAAAATTCCCTTACTACGGGGACTGACTCTAAACGAGGAGTCTCGGATGCAAGGTCCTTAAATCTTACAATGTGATAGATACACCCCTTGGAAATCATTTTACAAGCTTTTAGACATGAAATGATTCGACCTCTAGGGATTATGTTTCCCCCCTTCCATTCCAAAATGGGCTCATTAAGAAATAGAAACTTCACAACTCGGGTTCTACAATCTATGGACGTAAAACAAGCATGCAACCAATCCATCCCCAAAATGACATCAAAGTCCAAAATATCTAATTCTATCAAATCAACCAAAGTGACTCTATGGGACAAGGAGATAAGACATCTCCTATACACTATTTTAGCTATAACCAAATCACCTACCAGGGTAGACACGGAAAAAGGTTCTTTTAACCTAATAATTCATAACCATCAATTGAAAATACTTGTAACATATCGGTAACAACATTCGGAAAACCCTCTAGATCACTCCTAGATTGGAGAGCATAAAAGCGATTCTTCTTGGGAGCATCATAGTTGGAGTCACTAGGAGGAGCTTGATTACCTTCTCTTCCCTTGGTCGTACGGGTTGGACAATCTTTCAATTGGTGGCCACTTTTTCTACATCCATAGCAAACACCCATACTGGCAAGACATTTCTCTTCATGCTTCTTACCACATTTTGCACAACTAGTTCTTTCAACATAAGAGCCACTCTTATTGCCTCCTTAAGGCTTAGGGTTAGCCACCTTTCCTTTGTTAGGCCTACGAGCATTGGAGGGGCATTGGTTGGTAAACCTCTGCTTAAACCTTTGTTTACCTTGACCTTCAAACATACCCTTAGATGAATTTCCCTCATCAGCCCTTGGCCTTTTAACCTCTCTATTCTTCTTTCTAAGCCTTGACTCTTCCACTTTTTGAGCATGTACCATCAACCTAGAGATATCCATGTTGTCATGGAGCATTTCCGCTCGACATTCTTCTTCAATACATCGGACACACCGGTGACAAAGCGACTCATTTCATCCCTTGGAGTATAAACCAAAGAGGGAGCATATTTGGATAACTTCGTGAATTTTAAAGAGTATTCTTGGACACTCATCCCTTCTTGGCGGAGATTGATGAACTCCTAAACTTTTGCCTCTTTCTTTTCATGGGGAATTTTCCCGAGGGCCCACATATCGGTTAGCATGGGCCGGCAAAGCTTGTGCTTGTATGGTGACTGCTTGAGTTTGCATCGTCATTAGTTAAGTTAAGGTGTGAAGAGCCGCTCTTCTCTCCACATTAGATATAGATCCTTTATCTATAGGGACTTGAGGGTCTTGAGGAGCATGAAGGGGAACCTCCTCATTCACATTTTCCTCTCCGACCCTCTTAGCATTTGCCCTTCTTGTATTCATAGCCTATAAGCACAAGATATGGGTTCGGAGAAAGGACTTCATAGAGTTAGGACTTCAAAGCACGACTAAAGAGTAATGAAGAAAATGACAGTTCCTAAACATCTTATAGCTTCCTATTCATAAGTGTGGCGCGCTTCACACTCATGAATAAGACTCTACTAGATGCGGTGTATAAGACATCAACCTAAAAAATATCCCAACAACTGATGCTCTGATGCCAAGTTTGTCACGACCCAGGGGTACCCCCTAGACGTAAACATGGCATAGTCGACCCCAAAGGGGTCTCATACAAGCCCTAGCATCATCATGACATATGAAAGAAGAAATAATGCAGAAAATTAAAACATTACAATCGAATTACAAACTTCATTTTCATAAAAGGAAAATAGTAGGAATCTAGACTCTTCATCTCATACACCATCTAAGTAGAATAGAGAATCTAAAATAGGGTCAATAGCCCTTTAGATATAATGGTC
The DNA here is from genome assembly GCA_036250505.1 of Solanum acaule. Lineage (NCBI taxonomy): Eukaryota > Viridiplantae > Streptophyta > Magnoliopsida > Solanales > Solanaceae > Solanum > Solanum acaule. Next base: position 15,370 of record JAJOOR010029586.1, read on the forward strand.
TCATAGAAAGAAGTACATAGAAAGTTTACAAAGTCTATTACAATAAGAAAGAACATAAAGTGGCATCAAATGCTTGTCCTCAGATCTTGAGGACCTACCACAAGTCTTGGAGAAGTCTGTTCCAAGTCTTTTTCAAAGTAGAGGGTGGAAGTCACCTAGCCGGAACCTACACTCATAAGATGTAGAAGGTAAAAAGGGGTTAGCACATAATATGTACTAAGCATGGAAATATGCATAAAAACCTTAAAACATTCAAAAAGGACAATTTTATGAAAGATATGCATTTATGAGGTTTTGAAACCAATTTGCAACATCAACATAAGCTACCAACCAATATCACAATTATATTCACAATATAGTAAAGGCATGACCTTAGCAACCCCATAAGTTTCACTTGTGCAATGTATGGTTGGCATCCCATAATACCAAGTCTACTAGTGCAATGTACAAGTGAAGTCCCACACCCCCACTCATACTTAGCAAACTTACTAAGAAGTTATAGAGTAGTTCATGCTTCATTCATTATATCAATATTTAGGGAAGAATAACCATAACCGACATTGACCATGAGAGCTACATGGAATCCGATGTCTAAACCCCACACCAAAAAAAGGTGCTCTACTTGCCTAAGGTAGAACTAAGTATATAACCATAAGGTGGATCCACTAACTAACTCCTATTAGCACATAGTTAAGGGATAGGGAGATTGCTTCTAGAAATCCTACCTCTTCCATTACCAGCGGAGTTCCCATCTCATGAGTTCACTAAGATGACCCAACCTCTTACATTAATGGAAGGGTCTTTTCCTCATTGACCATATCCACTCGGTGCTTAGTATTATTTCCCAAATTCATACAATTAGAATTTCAAGTGTATCTACATGTGTGAAGGATTGTTCAACCCTTCATTCAATACAATTCAATTAGTAGATCATAGATTCATTAAGTTAAGAATGCATTTTCAACCTAGAATCAACATTAGTATGTGAGTAGAACTTTCACATTATCAATCTTAGTGTCTTCATTCTAAACAATTCATGCAACATCAATGTAAGGGTTAAGGGAAGAAAGATCATTCAGTAATACCTCACTTTGCACTATTGTCATAGAACCCTTACCTTTCAAGTAAATCCCAAGTTCATATACAACATTCCTCAATATGTACATAACCCTAGAATTTTACTCCTTTCAAGGTCATGACTCTTTATTACAATTAAACCTAAAGATACTACAATAGGCATGAGAAAACAAGATTCAACTACTAAATAATCATAGATACAATTCATAGTAATCATCTTGCATCAATACATTCAGTAACATTCATGAAATTGGGGTCATGGGGGTGCACTTGGGTTTATAGGGATTTTTACAATATAAATCACCAAATAACATCAATTCATCTATAATATAAGTCAAATAACATAATGAAAACGTTTTTAGGATGAACCCATGGCTAGAATAGAAACCCTAGTTTCGAAATAAGAGTTTTGAAGGGCTTCATGAAGAAACTATTCCATGAATCAAGATCCCTATACCTTAGTTGATGCTTATCCCACGAAATTGGAGTGAAAAGGATAAATCTTGATCCCATAGCTTGAGGTTCTTCTTTGTTCTTCAATGTTGTTTAGAAAGAGAATGTCATGAGAGGGAAGTGGGTTTGAATTTGACTTGTGATTGTGACGGAATAAAGACTTGTTTTAATGCTTAATAATACGTTAATATACTTAAAATAACTATGTATGACCGTACTAACCCCTAAACAAATTAATTAGAAACTTACTAAACTACCCCTACCTAGCCGACCTAAGGCAGCCCACTGAAGCCACCAACCACGAGTCCCCGTTCACAGGGCGTGGTCCAAACCACGGACCGTACGGGTCACTCGTAGTTTGTATTAGAGAGGGGCCATTTGAGGACTTAGTGAGGAGACTAAGTCAACTCACGAGACCAATCCACGAGGCGTGAAATAGTCCACGCTCCATACTGTCCACTCGTGGATTGGGGTTGTCGCTAGGCAGTTTTGGGGGGTCCTTGGTAGAAACCAAGTGTTGACTCACGACCCCAACCTATGGGGCGTAAGTCAACCTATGACTCGAAGGTTGCCTTTTCGTGAGAGAGGCTGTTTTGGACAGCTTTTTGGACCTTCCTTTGGGTCCTCTTCAAGGACCCTTGGGGGGTCCTAGGGTGGTCGTGCCTTGACGTTTAGGCACTAGAACCCTATTACTAAGTTAGGAGGTTCATTTTAGGACTTAAACCATACGTTTAAACTTCATTAGGCTATTAACTACACATTAGGTCCTAGTTTAGTTCATTAAACACACGGGGTGTTATAGTTACATTATCCCACACTTAGAAACATTCGTCTTCAAATGACACTTTAAACATATTAAGGGGTTAACGAATCAAGACTAGTAGCCCATCATGCATGCAACATCATAAACAAAGAAAAATATTAGGAGGATACATCAACTCCACATAAATAAGCTTAATGCAACACTAGAAGGTAGGAAATACCTCTACAAACTCATTTTGCATCAAAACATAAGATTTCTCATTACATTGGAGGAATTACCTTATCTAACTGATATCATGCTCATCATATCATCATTAAGCACATTATGTAATTTCCTCATAAAAACACATTTAAGCATGTTCAACATTTCAACTTCATGAAGCATATAGACAACTCATACTAAATGCAAATCAATCATGAGGAACATAAATCATATAAGCACATTTTAACATAATCTCATCAAGAACATGCATATCATAAGGAGACTATGGAAACGCATATTCACACAGACCATGGAAACACATATTCACACATGACAAGGAACTCTTGGTCTCAAGCTTGAATAAGAATAGAAGGAAAGAGATAAGGATATCAAAACTCTCAGCACCCTTACTATTCAACATACTATCCCCCACTTAGGAGAAAACCCAACTAAGTCTATCATGAAAACAACATAGGAACCTCAACATGACATTCACAACCATAAAGAACTATCACTTACCGGTGCCTTCATCCGGATTAGATCATTTGCCCTTGTTAGCTTGAAGAGCATAGAAACAGTTTCTCTTTGTAGCATCAAGATTCGGGCCATGAAGAGAATCTTTTTTGGCCTCCCTTCCTCTAGCCGTAAGAGTAGGACAATCTTTCAGTTGGTGATCATTCATTCCACAACCATAGCACCCACTAGTACCGTCTTAGCACTTCCATGATGCTTCTTTCCACAATTGTGGCACCTATGTTTAGCAAATGGAGGTCAACTACCTCTCTCTTGGTTAACCTTAGGAGCACTTGAAGAATCTTGGTTTAGAGCTCTCTTCTTGAACCTAGGTTGACCTTGGTCATCGGATCTACCCCTCTTTAACTCCCTATTCACCCTCTTAAGTTTGGACTCCACATTAGATTAAGCATACACCATAAGTCCAGAAATGTTCATGTCATCATGGTCGGGTACACCGATCACAAACCTACCCATCTCATCTCTAGGGTTACATACAAAAGATGGATCATACTTAGACAATAGAGTAAACTTTAAGGAATACTCCTCAACACTCATGCTACCTTTCTTAAGAATTATAAACTCCTCCACCTTACATTCCCTCTGCTCACGGGGAAAGTACCTACCAAGGAACTCTTTCTTAAACGACCCGCTCCTTTAGGCCAATTGCTTTTCCATTGAGTGAACCAAACTTGGGCAATATCTTTCAATTGATAAGAAGCTAGTTCCGCTTTTTCTCTAGATGTCACCCCCCATAGCATTGACTATCTTATACACCTCATCAAAAACTCTTGGGGATCCTCTCCCACCTTGGAACCTAGGAAAACCAGAGGATTTATCCTCACAAAGTCTCTCAACCTAGAAGCCATAGTACTCACCACAGGGTTCACATTATCCTCAACACCCCTAGTGGCTTGAACCGTCATGGTTTGAGCTTGGATATTTACGGCTTGAGCCATCAGCAAAAAAGACAACCTAACTTCCTCATTGGTCATAGAAGGAGCTTCAATTGGAACTTCATTCCCTTGAGGAACTTGGTCACCTTGAGGACCTTGGTGATCTTGGGGAGGAACTCCCTCATTCACAATCTCCTCTTCCACTCTCCTTGAGGTACTCCTTCTTGTATTCATGTCCTAAAAACACAAAAGAAGGATTACGAAAAGGACACTTATAGAGCTAAACTCTAAGGCACGACTTCAAGAATAATGAAAGAAGTGTAACTTCCTAACGTCTTATAGCCTCTCGCCCATATAAGTGTCGTGACTCACACTGATGAACAAGACTCTACTAGACGTGGCTTGTGAGACATCAATCCTAAAAACCATTCCCAAATCTTGCGCTCTGATATACCATGTTTGTGACGACCCAAGGCTAGCCCCTAGATGCGACACGATGTACTTCGGGGTCTCATACAAGCCTCATAGCATTTCATTGCATTCGATAATGGAAAATAGTACGGAATTAAAACATTCTTTAAAACCATACAATGAGAGTACTCATTTAAAACACTTGAAATTCACAGCGGAAGTCTATTGTCTCATATGGCCATCTCTAAACAACATTTGAAACATAAGTAGGGACACGACCCTTTACAATGGAAAAGTCTAACAATAGTCTTTTACATGAGAAAATGAAACTTCTAAGCACTTGTCCACGATCTATGAGGACATACCACTTAGTCTTGGAGAATCTCAAAACCAAGCTTCAACTCGAGACAAAAGTAACTCACTTGCCATAACCTACAGTTGTAGTAAAACATGAAGAAGAATGGGTTAGCACAATTAAGTACTAAGTATGATAGGCATGCAAAAACATGCTTAAAGCGGACATTTTTTTTAAAGTCATGCTTTTATGCCATTTTGATAAAACTTCATGAACATATGTATAAGAGGCATAATATTCAACCACAACCAACATACAGGTCATTTATCAACATTAGGACATAATCAACATATACACCTTTACTTTCACATCAAGCCTTCACCTCAAGTAACCCTCAAGCTATATGGATAGCGTCCCATACCACCCTCCACACTAAAGTACCACATTAAGGTCACCAAAAGTGAACATACCATTCACCCTTTCCATCTTCATACAATACTCATACATAAGAAACATAAATATTACATAAGTCATACCATCACATAAGGACCATCACCGAAGACAACTCTAACTCGTACTTGTGCAATGTGCAAGTAGCATCCATACTACTACTCACACTAAGTACTCCTTTAAAGTCACCATCGGCAAGGTACATTCATACTCATTAAGTCATAACAAGGAAGTAACTCATAATACAATCCAAGTATAGCATACATCATTACATTTAAGCATATAAGAGTCACCATTCTTCATTAACTTCATTTAGGACACATTCATACATTAGCCACTAAGACTTAGAGAACTCACTATAACCCTCTCAAAGCCTAGTCGTGCAATGCATGGATGGCATCCCATACTACCACCAACACTTGATAGAACTTCTCAAGAAACCATAATGCACATCTCACATGATGGGAATAAATGGTTAACTAACATAGACCATGTAATCTAGACATGAAATCCGGTGTCATGAAGCCCCACACTGTAAAGAGGTGGTCTACTTGCCTAAGGTAAGACCGGTAACATTAGCTTAGGTGGATCCACTAGCTAGACCTATGTGGGCATATAGTTATGGGATATGAAAGATGTTCGTTGAAATCTGGCCTAACGTAGGGAGAACCTTCATCTTACCATATCCTCTCGATGTTTAACCCACATTCCCATAGAGTCGTTTCATTTACATTACATTATTGCACTTGATAGGGCCACCAACATTAGGCATATCACCCCAAGATACACTACACATGAAAGATCCACCACCATTAGGTCTACCGCTTCATGGTACATTACAATGATAGCTCATTGACTTTCCTAGAAAGGGCCACGACCATTAAGTCTACCGCTTCAAGGTTCATCATTTCACACAAGAAAGGGCCACCACCATTAGGTCTACTGATCCAAGGTTTAACATTTCATTAGTTCCTAGACTCCTCATGAAGGGCCACCAACATTGGGTCTACCGATCCAAGGTTTAGCCTAGAATACTTCATCATTCATTCATTCATAAAAGGCTACCAACATTAGGTCAACCAATTCAAGACATTAAGACGTTAAGTCAAGATACATTCATTATACAAGAAACGGATGCCTAAGCCTACCAATTCAAGATACCACAATCACCATTTCATTAATTTGTACAAGAATAGGATGCATAAGCCTACGAATTCAAGATATACAATTCATAGAGGAAAACCCTTCACATTCCATCATCATCATACATTGTTAATTGAGAATATGATTTCAATCACAACACTATTACATTCTAAACATGATCATCATACTGTCATTGAATTCACATACATATCCTTCACATAATAATCATACCTTAACCTTCATTCCTTGTCTTTCAAGTTGATGGATCACATTCACACACACACCTTAGGCCAATACAATTAGGCAAGAGTAATAACATAATTTCAATATTCTATATCCATATACACATAAACAATTCACATACATCATAATCAATCAAATCCCAATCACAAATCACAACATAGGAATTTGGGGGAAAACAAGGGTTCTAGGAAGAAATCATCTTAATTCATCTTTAGATCCACACTTCGTTCATAAATCAATGCAATAAAGCATTTGGAAATAGTTTTGAATCGAACCCATGCATAGATTGAAATCTAGGATTTTTTGGGTAAACATTGGAGATTTGGAATCACTTTTGAAATTGGCTCCTTGAAATAAACTAAGTCAAGGATTAAGTCCACGATACCTTTAATGGAAGAAATCCACGAAAATCCCTTGAAACACTTGAAGTCATGACCTTGGAAGCTTGAAGTCTTCATTTCCAATGGAGGTTTCTAGAGAGAGAACTTTTGGAGGGGAGGGGAGGTTTGTATTTTGGATTTTAAAAGATTGAAGTCTAAAATATTTTTTATTACTTTAAAAAGCCTTAAAATACCATAATTAACTAATTAAAACCGTCCCCCAACCAAACTAGACTTAAGATGAATTTACCAATTCACCCCCAACTTCGCCAAACCATTACAACTTTTGCAAGTGCAAACGACGCCCCCTCACCTACGGACTGTAGGTTGGGTTACGCCCCGTTCTGCAGGTCCGTGGTTTGGGGCAGCAGTATGTCAATGTGGCCCTTGACCTACAGAGCAAGACCACGAAGCGTGGATGGGCCTACACCCCATAGGTCCCATTCTTGGTAGCTTTTCGGTTTCAAGGGGCCTTATGGGTTAGGCTTTAGGGTCCTCCTCAATGACACCGATGGTGGTCCTTGGGGAGTCGTACCTTGACTTTTAACCCCTAAATCCATCAACCTAAGCTCGGGACAACACTATACAACCTCAAACGTCACATCAACTTCAAGACACACTAGTTAGACTCTAGTTTAACTTATTCGTTTTACGGGTCGTTACACTATGAGTTTTTAGTAAAGGCGTTTGGTTTGACAAATGCGCCTGCAACTTTTATGAGTTTGATGAATGGTGTGTTCTAATCATTTCTGGATTCTCTTGTTACCATCTTTATTGATGACATTTTGGTTTATTCGAAGAGTAAGGAAGAGCATGCCGACAATCTGCATATTATTTTTGGTGTCCTTGGTAGAAAATAGCTATATGATAAATTTTCCAAGTGTGAGTTCTGGTTGACTTCTGTTGCCTTTTTGGAATGTAGTTTCAAGGGAAGGCGTAATGGTAGATCCACAAAAGATCAAAGAAGTCAAGAATTGGGTCCGGCCTAGTTTTTTGACTGAAAATAGAAGTTTTGTGGGGCTCGCCAGCTACTATTGTTAGTTTGTAAAGAATTTTTCTTCTATCGCTACGCATCTTACAAGGCTGACCAAAAGAGAGGTGCCTTTCGAATGGAGTGAAAAATGTGAGGAGAGCTTTCAAAAGCTCAAGACTCTTCTGACCCCTGCACCTATTCTGACACTACGGATGGAAGGTAAAGATTTCATTATTTATTATGATGCTTCACATTCGCGTGTGGGTGTTGTGTTCATGCATTATAAGAATGTCATAGCTTATGCATTGCAGCAGTTGAAGGTGCATGAGAGGAACTACCCGACATATGATATGGAGTTGGCAGCGGCAGTGTTTGCCCTTAAGATATGGCAGCATTTCCTTTATGGTGTAAATGTGAGGTGTTTACGGACCATCTCAGTTTAAAACATGTATTCACTCAAAATGACCTAAATCTGAGACAAAGAAGGTGGATGGAGCTACTTAAAGATTATGATGTCACCATCCAATATCATCCGGTTAAGGCGAACATGGTGGTAGACGCATTAAGTCGGAAGGCGGTGAGTATGGGTAGTCTAGCCTCCTTGGGTGTATCCAAGCGACCTTTGACCAAGGATATCCAGACTTTGGAGTCTAAGTTAATGCAGTTGGGCATCTCAAAGAAAGGTGGGGTGTTAGCTAGCATTGAGGTTAGACCCACGTTCATTGAGGAAATCAAGGCCAAAAAGTTTGAGGATGAGGGTTTGAATGAGCTCAGAAAGAAGACAGTGTATGGCAAGGCACAAGATGCGAATCTTGATGCGAGGGGTGTGTTCAGTTTTAAGGGAAGAGTTTTTGTTCCTTGAGTGGATGACTTGATTCAGAAAATGATGACAGAATCCCATAGTTTGTGGTATTCCATTCATCCGGGTGTCAAAAAGATGTACCGAGATTTGAAACGACTTTATTGGTGGCCTGGCATGAAGAAAGACATAACTGAGTGTGGCTAAGTGCCCTATGAGTCTGAGATTTTGACTCATTTAGGGCTTTGTTTTGATAATATAAGTGTCCTCAAATGCCTAATTTATGCTCTAAACTGATGTTAGAGTGTTGATTTGCATCATTAAAGGCTAAGAGCAATGCAAGGACACAACCGGGCATAAAGGAGAAACAAAAAGCTTAAGAAGTGAAGAAAAGCGATTCTAGTGATAGCCAAGACCACTCGGCGAACCTCCGAGTGGCTTTTTAGCTAAAAAAAAAACTCCAACGTGCCAACCCTGGGGAAGAACCAATTTGGCTACAAGAATGGCCAGTACGTGGATCGCCGATCGACTCCATGACAACAACTTTGATCACCTAAGTTTACAGAATTCTGAGGACGGATGGCCAATGCAAATTGGCGATGGATGGGAGCAAAGGGAGAATCGCCGAAACGGTTGGCGAGGCGCGACTGACTTCTCCCAATGGCCTTTCAGCCCAAAAACTTAGCAACTATAAACTGAAATTTAAAATAGAGTTGAAGGAGTTCTGATCCCCAAGTTTGAGAGTTAGAGTTTTCTTCGAGTTTCTCAGCTCCTATTGTAGACTTTGAAGATTTCTAAGCTTAATTTTGAGGATTTGTAAGTGTGTTTTTGAATGGAATCATTTTGGATCATTGTAAAGACTTGGAGACTTCTATCCCGTTGATGGCTAATCTAGTTGGTAATTATTTTTATCTTTTTATGATGTTTAGCTAAGACCCCAATTCTTGTGGTGTGATCATATGATTAATGGCTTAATTAGCTTAAGGATATTGTAATTTACTAATTTAAATGCTTAATTAAAATGGATTTAATCATTAGTTATGTATTAATCTATGAATTGTAGTTGCAAATGCAATTATAACGTACAGTTCTCGGCATTCTTGAGAAAGAAGTTTTAGAACTAAAGTTATTGATTAATGGTTGTAGTTATTGGGTTGATATGGGTTTATCTCGAAAGAGTAAATCCTAAACTCGATTCTACCTATCTAGCTTGAGAGAGTAGATGAATTAAGGTTTTTGGTTGTTTATATGGATAAGCTTGTTGATGTTCTAGATAAATCACTTGAATCATAGTAGTTGTTAGAGAGAAAACTATTACACTTATAGTCTAGCCTACCCACTGAGATTTATAAATTCGTTTGTAGTTTGAGTTACCCATATAACGAAATAAGCCTATAATCGATCACATCCTGAGAATTCCTCTCTATATTGTTGTTTCCCCTATTTTCGTATTTGTTTTAGCTAGTAATTGCCAATCCAAACCCCCCACTTGACATTCGTTGTCAACCCCTTGGATTTTTCATTATGTTTTTGATAATTTCTATTCCTATAACCCATTAGAAGACAATTGTAACTTCATAACTGAATTCAAACTTGTACCTCTCCCTGTGGGTTTGACCCCAACTCTTCTTTGTGTTTTATACTAGATACGATCGTCTACACCTAGAATTGGAAGAGGTGTCATCTGAGCGTTAATTAAAATGGTGCTGCTGCCGGGGAGTGGTTTTTAGAATTCTATTACTGATGTTGAATTCTGATCTTCTTGTTTTGTAGTTGAATAGACTTACACTGTTTTGTGTTTATGTTGGCTGTGTTGAACATAAGAAGAAATGAGTCTGAATGAGAGCAACGGTAAGCAAGTTGGCCACCAAGATGATATAGGAAACTTAAGCGATGTTAACGACCCTATCCAATTGGGTGGTGTTGGGGCTATACGCCTACCTCCTGTTGAGGGAAACGTTGTTTTTCATGACACTAGCACAATGCTTCAGCTCTTACAAATGAAAGGATTGTATGGAGGGCTGGCTCATGAGGATCCCCATAAGCACATTCTGATTTTGTCAACATTTGTTGACCGTTCTCGTTCAAGAATATTTCTCAAGAATTGGTCCGTCTTTGATTATTTCCATTCTCTTTGATGGGAGAATCTATAAAGTGGCTAGCTGATCTCTGGAGAAATTCCATTACCATATGGAATGAGCTTACCGTAGCTTTCTATGTAAGATACTTTCCCCCGTAAAAAAGATGACGTTAAGAGATAGTAATCATGGTTTTAAAGGGTTGGAAGGTGAACCAATCCACGAGACGTGGCTGAGATTTCAGAAGTTGGTACTTCAATGTCCGAGTCACGAACTTCCCGACAACGCCTTATTGCAATACTTTTATAGGAGTCTTGATTCAGTGAACAAAGGGGTTGCTAATCAACTTGTTCCAGGAGGTATAATTGATTAACGTATCAACCACATCTCATCCGATACTAGGTGTAAACGATTGTTAAGTAGTATAAACCCAACAAAACAGTTGGGGTCAATCCCACTGAGAATCATTATATTTTGAATTCAAATATGAAATTACAATAGTGAGTTTTATAGCTAACGGACGAAAGATTTGTTGAAACTAGTAATGAAACTAGAGGGTTGACACAATGTCAGAGTAACGAATTTGTGGATAAGAAAATAGCCTCAACAAATAACTGAGAACAACCAAATAGGAGAAAGGTACTTGGGGGATTGACCAACCAATTGCTAAACTCAACTCAATGGGTGCAACTTACTAACCAAAAGTGCTAACTTTTCATAGGTAAGGTGAACTTTAGAATAAGGGACTTTTCTCTCGAACAACTAGCTTGTTTCAATTGATTTCTCTCGAACCTCAATGCTTTAGGCTTAAAGACCAGTCCACAACCTCACCACATTCACTCTCTCGAGTTGAATACATAGTTTGAATTATAAGAATCACACTCTTGAGCTAACTCGTCATGACCCACTAACTATGAGTGCCAACTTATCACTTTAGCTTCATAAATATTTCTCAAGCAAGCATAAAACAGTTAAATTAGATTGAAATAAATATGCAATAGAGTATTTAAACCACAACGATAAGTAAGATCCACTTTGAATTAGCACTATAGTTGATAATAACTAGAACCTATCAAGCCAAATCCAACAATTGATCACATTGTCAAACCCCCAAGATTAGGGTTTTAGCTAATCATCATAAAAGGAATAAATTCAACACCTAAAACATTCTCCATAGCTAGGTATCGAAGATCGAGTATCTAAGATGAATAACAAATTGAAATATCCTGTCTATTACAATAACAAATTGAAATATCCCGCCAAAATTCGATAAAATCAACATTAATTGTGTTTTTGCTCTGTTTATTTTGTTCCTAATGACTGATGCTTTGTCTCTCTTCCAAAAATCAATTTATATTTGATATGAGGTGTGGCGTTATGGGGTCAATCGGTGAGGAATGTCGGGCTTCCCCGACCAGTCGGTGACTCACCGATCATTCTTGTCTATCGCCTTCTTTCTTCACATTTTCCTAGTTCAAACATTGTAATTTTAGGCAATCTATATTGGGATCGTCGTTTCGTGATACGCCCTCTAGTCTTTTAGCTCGCCAATTCGAGTTCACTTTGGTCTCGACTTGTACGTTTGGCGACATGATCTTGCTTTGCCAATGTAGTCGGCCATTCGTCAATAGGAAATGCAGTTTTCCTAAGTTTTTCTTGTTTCATGCTCAGTGTTTTGTCTACGGGTAACTCGGCGATTCGCCGAGTTCTCTTGGCGATTCTCCGAGTTCTATTGGCGATCGTCATGCTTGTTTTTCTCCCTCTTTTTTAACTTGTGTTGTCCTTTTTGCCTATTAGTATCTTTGCTTTGTTTCTCAACCCATGTACCTGAAAATTACGGATTTAACATCAATTTATCGCACAAATTAAGCATTTGAGGACACTAAATCTATATACACAAAGCTCCAAATGAGTCCAAATCTCAGACTCATCAACATCCCCTACATAGACTTTTGCTTGTCCTCAACTAAAACTCAAGTTCAGCAGTTCAACAACGATGTGTCAAAAAGTGTTACAAAACACTCATCATGAATGCACACAACAAGACTCAACTTACCCATGCAATTACCAATTGTGCACTTAAAGATTCAAATTGTGACTCACCATTATCAAAGATGCTCAAGTTCACAATACTTGCTTCAGATGCAAGTTCAAGCTCAACAAAGGTACTCAAATGCCCTCACAACAAAGATAATTCCAAATTCCCACACAATTCTTCAACAATTTAGAGTTTTGTAATCACATACGACTCTCAAACTCACAAAGATGAACACATGCATGACTTCACCCATGGGTTTGCCCTTATTTTCCAATCAACACTTGTTCGAGCTCACCAAGATCACAAAGATCTTTCCAACGCTTGTAACTGGGCTAAGTGTAAAGGTATGGTTGTTTAGGTTCAGTTGCTTCTACCCTCATGAAGTGTGGCCTGGACATCACATTTCTCATTTTCTTTAACATTTCAAACAAACTCATAATCCACCCCATTATTCAACTTCTTATGAATTATCGGACACCTCATTTCTTTTGAAATCTTTTATCACTTATTTCATAACTTTTACATTTTTTTTTACCATTCTCAAAGGGGGATTTTCACACTTCTTGAATTACCTTCTCTTTTCATCACACCCCCAACTTAGGCTTGGCCTAAGTTGGCTATTCAAACAAACCACACTTCATTAGAGTTATAGGTGAATGGATACAGAGAGGTCACAATTGTTCAAGTTTCTACCAAGAAAAGGGATAAGGCTCTGGGTGGTTCAAGCAAGGTTCACACATCTCACAAGGTTGGCCAAAAAAGAGGTATATTTTCACATTGTTTTACTCTTTAAAATTGTCGCCTAAGATCATTTCAAGTGCTTGCATCACTTGGTCAAGTGGACCAACAGGGAAAATTATAGGTGTCATTATACACATTGTTCAAGCTAAGCTCATCACACAAGGCTTTGACACCAATATAAAATGAGACTCCACACTTTCTAGCTAGTGTGCAATGCTCATCACAAGAGACTCAATCTATAATCGGCTAGTCACAACGAGATGCAAAAGATCCACACATAGTCTATGAAACTTCATTTGGCATCATCATAGCCGTACATTCATTTGGTTCAATTAAGAAAACTATTTATGTTATCTGTATTGATCATAGCCTATACTAGAATAATTTTCGAGAGAACAAAAGACTTAACAACTCGACTCCTACCACCCCCACCAAAAGCATTCGTATTATCCTTAATGTGATTATAGAACAGACATTAAAAGAAACAAAACTAAAGGTAAACTATTGGCACTTAAATAAACAGAGTAGGGAGACAAAGAATCTTCACTAGGTGCACAACAAGCGAAGGGGTGTTGCAATCACGTGATCGTTCGGTGAATCACTAAACTGATCGAGTTCGCCAAATTTTCTAGTGTGAGACCACTCCATTTTGGGAAAGGAAGGCGGACACGAGCAAGTCCGCCGAATCACATCGGCGCGTCATCTAATATATGTGGGACATCACCAAAAAAGCTATCAGGGTTGGTGACAAACGGTGGTGAAAATCGAGTCGCCCAATCACCTCGGCGAATCGCCAAGTGGATATGTATCCCGCCTAATGTTCTAGTGTCTTAGCCAACTATTGATGCCATGGAGGGGATCAAATTCGTGATCGCCGAGCTTCCTCGGCATACCGCCGAACAGAGCATTTACCTGCAGAATCACCTACACCTTCATATTCAGCACGCATTATTCAAAACAACTAACACTTGGGTAGCCTCCCAAGAAACACCTTATTTTACATTGTGGTACGATGTGGAAATTCTCTCAAGCATCTTCCAAATGCACCACTTCAATCATGGAAATTTCATGGCATTCTCCAAAATACAACTTCAAGTGTTGCACATTCATATCCATGAATAATCATTTTCCGTATCTACAATTTCATAAGCTAACGACAATATGCAACCTTATCACAGATAACACACATTATTATTCATTTTTTATCCATAATTGTTGTTGAATGTATCGAATTAATAATGTTATAATTATGATTTGGAAAATAATAAATTAATATACAACATTTCATACATGCCCCATCCAGCGTACTTGCCGATACAAAAGTCCCTTTGTAAGCTCCACTAAGATGTGCACCGTCAACAACAATGACGGGTCTAAAGAATTCAAACCCTCTCATCATTGGACTCAACTCTATGAATGAATACATAAATTCACTTTTATCCGACGTGTGCATCCGTATATATGAATTTGGATACACAGTTTCCAACATATATATGTATATTGGCATCTGTCTGTATCCATAAGAAGGTTTACCCCTTATCATCTCTAGTACACATCCTTAGCATGCCATGATTGTTGGTAAGGAATATCAATACCATAGATCGCTCTAACATCATCAATTATATC